>CAXITT010000668.1:296734-329092 GCA_964033795.1 Lymnaea stagnalis | reverse complement strand
TTTTTTTTATAAAAAAAAAAAAAAGGGGGGGGGGGGCGGTGTTATTTCCAGCCGATAAATGGTTTACTACCACTAGCAATTAAAAAAATAGAAGGCTGTAGCGGCTATGTAGCGGAACTGTGGGCTGTATTTAATCTATATAATTTAAAAAAAATTTAACATATACTTTATTATGATAGCACTGTTATACACAGTGGGCTGGGAATAACGCTGAACCACATTCCCAGCCGATAAATTGTTTGCAAACCATTGACTCAACGTTATTCTCAGCCGGCTGTGAATAACCACCCCGTTTTTTAAAAATAATAAGTTTCAAAAACACAAATACCGAGAAAATGTGGCTTTTTTTTGTTGTTGTTTATTTTGTTTATAAAATACCGTATCTCATACGCGTTAGGTTTGCACGTGAAAATATAGGTCCTAGATGACGTGTTATGTTGGTAGCCTATAGAATATTAATAATATATAGATTACAAATGATACATTTCTGCTGACCAAAGGCTGCAACTTTATTGTTGGTGGTTCCATGGTCCCAATTATTTAAGAATGCTATTTTCTATTCAACCAGGGCGCCATACCGTTGGCCGTCTAAATATGACCATGTCAAATGAAATCTTATGGAAGTTTCACAATTTGTATTTAAGCGTATTCGATTATTTTGTTAATAGATTGTGTGGGGGGATGAGTTCCGATTTAGTTGTGACATTTAATAAATATTTCGGTAGATTTACAAAGGAAATTTTTCACCTCAGTCAGATAATCTAACAAATCCATTATAAATTATTATCTACTTTGCCTCTCTCGAATGCTTTTATTTGAAAACAGCCTATTCCATTTCAGATTTTAATCCCTGTAGAGTAGGCCTACCATAGACCTAAATTGAAATGGGGGTGGGGGTGGGATTGAGGGAGAGAGAGAGGGGGAGAGGGAGGGGGGGGAGAGAGAGGGTGAGAGAGAGAGAGAGAGAGAGAGAGGGGAGGGAGGGAGAGGGGGGGAGAGNTGTTATGTTGGTAGCCTATAGAATATTAATAATATATAGATTACAAATGATACATTTCTGCTGACCAAAGGCTGCAACTTTATTGTTGGTGGTTCCATGGTCCCAATTATTTAAGAATGCTATTTTCTATTCAACCAGGGCGCCATACCGTTGGCCGTCTAAATATGACCATGTCAAATGAAATCTTATGGAAGTTTCACAATTTGTATTTAAGCGTATTCGATTATTTTGTTAATAGATTGTGTGGGGGGATGAGTTCCGATTTAGTTGTGACATTTAATAAATATTTCGGTAGATTTACAAAGGAAATTTTTCACCTCAGTCAGATAATCTAACAAATCCATTATAAATTATTATCTACTTTGCCTCTCTCGAATGCTTTTATTTGAAAACAGCCTATTCCATTTCAGATTTTAATCCCTGTAGAGTAGGCCTACCATAGACCTAAATTGAAATGGGGGTGGGGGTGGGATTGAGGGAGAGAGAGAGGGGGAGAGGGAGGGGAGGGAGAGAGAGGGTGAGAGAGAGAGAGAGAGAGAGAGAGGGGAGGGAGGGAGAGGGAGGGAGAGAGAGGGAGAGAGAGAGGGAAAGAGAGAGAGATTGGCCTTTTGACTTCGTTGTTATGGTGGAGCTTTCCCCATTTACTCAGCATTGTATTGTGTGCTCGTTCAGCGCTTAAGCCTCGTCATCGTTGCTTTTTGACCTATTGTCTTAAATCGTATCATAGAAAATGTCTGGAAACAAAAGAAAAAAAAACAAACATCCGTGGGCCCCCCCCCCCCCCCTCATTTTTTTCCCCCTTTTTTTTCTTAAAACGTATCATAGAAAATGTCTGGAAAAAAAAAAAAAAAAAACAAACATCCGTGGGCCCCCCCCCCCCATATTTTATCACCCCTTTTTTGTATCCATGCAAATGTATGCACTTATTTTGTAGTTTACAATTGCGGGACACGTAACTTACATTAAATCTCATTTGTAAATTCCCTTATCAATTAATATATCCAGGCTACACGACTACACGTAAATCTCTGTATCTGAAATTTACAATTTAAGCATATGTTTTTAAGGCCCCATATTATAATAGTTATAGGCCTTCACAGATAACCTCAACCCGATACCCATGTTCATGTGCTATATCGACGACGGCTCGATTATTTTAGACTCCGCCCCCCAAGGCCCGCCACGGTATTTAAAGGGGGCGTGGATTTCCCCGTATTTTCAAACTGTAAATGCGTGCGGTGTCAAATAATTTAGCGAAGGGAGCAAACCATAGGGCCAAGTTTTTAAGCTACAGTGGGTCTATGCTCTTCATAAGAGTTCACAATTCTCAGATAAGTAAGATTTTTATTTCTTTTAATTTGTGCTGTAATAAGTTCTATTATTATAAATTATATATGTTAAACTTAAACATCTTATAAAGTGGAAGCTTAGGAAAGCTTTAATTTGTTAACAAATTAACAAGTCTAACAAGTGAATGCTGTCATGTCCTATAGCCTATAGCCTAAGCCTATAATATAAGTATAAGCTACCACCTTAAAAGATGATTTTCATTTTGTTAACATTTTAAAAATAAACAGCCTTATATTGCGACGGACACTATATTATATTCTTCTTTAGAGTTTTACTTAGCCTTTTGTGAAAGTTATAATTAGGCCCTTTCCACCAGCGGTCGATATCGCAGCAACGCACTGTGGTTAGTCATATAATATAAATATATGATAAATTCTTATTTTATGGTTTATCATTAAAAAGTGTAATTTTCCACTCTGACCCAAAACAGTTATATTAGTAGTACAGTTATGCATTACAAAACAATCCCTAGATATTTTATAAACACTTCTTATTTTAAACAACTTTTAATTCGCACGGTATGACTATGAACTCAATTTCTGAATAAGACGAATTCCCCTCATTGAATCAACACAATTCACACTGTATAATATTGTAAATACAGAAGGCACGGAAGTGGCGACTCTGAGTGGGACAAGGACGTCTCTCATTTCTCTGTTGGATGGGAGTGGGACAGACCCGGGAAACTGGTGTGTTAGGAATTTATAGCGTAAACCCAATAAACCGTGTCGTCTTAGCCGAGCGACCGAAAAGACTTTTAAAAAAAAAAAAAAAAAATAAATGATCTGCCTACTTGACGTGCAAGGTGCAAAAAATGAGTCCATTGATTTGGCGGCTTGCCAGTAGGGCCTTTGGGTACATGCCTAAACATAGATTTTAAATAAAACGATTTATGAAAATTTCTTAGGGACTCCGGGAAACTAGTGTGTTAGGAATTTATAGCGTAAAACCAATAAACCTTGTTGTCTTAACCGACCGACCGAAAAAACTTTTAAAAAAAAAAAAAAAAATAAATGATCTGCCTACTTGACGTGCAAGGTGCAAAAACTGAGTCCATTGATTTGGCGGCTTGCCAGTAGGGCCTTTGGCTACATGCCTAAACATAGATTTTAAATGAAACGATTTATGAAAATTTCTTAGGGACTTCGAATTTCTTAAGATAGAGTTTAGAGACTGACCAACAAAAAAAAAACAAAAAACAAACACATTTGTCTTGGAACAGAAAATATAGAAATGGAAAAATTATGAACTTGTGAATCAATGATAACAAAAAAAACCAACAAATAAACTATGATATTGATAATATAAACCTAATAATTAAAATAAATTCAAACGAAAAAGGTAGGAGGTGTTTTTACCATTATTTTAATTTAAAAGACTGAGTAGGTTTACTTACTTGACTTAACTGATAATTTAAACTGAAAATATAAAAATAAAATGTTACACTTACTTACACTGACCTTGTCTTGTTTTGTAGTAGTAGTTTAGTCCTAGCCTTGTAGTTCTAAGTTGTAGGCCCTACTTATGTTACTTAGACCTATTCTAGTTATACTTATTTTATTGAAACTAATTATTAGTTTGTTACTTATAATATAGCCCATCATGGCCATAATGCCCAGCCATGCCATGCTTAAAAGTTAATACTAATACTAATACTAATAGTAATGCCTATGCCTACTTAAAACTTAAAATGAATACTAACTCTCCTGGGTATTTTAAGTAATCTCCTCAAACTCACACAAATCAATACTCTTTATTTTAAAATTTATTATGCATAACTATTTACACAAAAAAATCTTGGGTCTTTTGACCATTGAATCATATTCATGATATTATTATTATTAGTTTAGGACAACCCTATTGGACTATTTTAAAATCAGCTTTTGAACCTTTTAAATTATAACCTAAAATAATAAGTTATTAATAAGTAAAACCCTGTTGTTGTGTAGGTCTGAAGCAACAGAAATTACTTAACAATAATAATACCTTGGCCTTTTAAAAGTTATTTATAATCTTTTCATTACTCCACAGTTGCATACAGATACTATGGATTGATGTAACCAGAGTTTAACAAAGTTATCAAAGACGTCAAAGGCCCATGACTTGACTCAAAAATGGCTAAAGTTCTTTTTGTTTTAACTGTGCCTGCAGAAACTGAAGACAAAGATGTCGTCAAATCTGTGGATAGAAATGGAGAGCAAGAATCGAAAAATAAAATTGTGACTAGTGGGGAATCGCTTGAATTAACAGGTGTGCTAACTATTATTTTAAAAAATCGATTAGGCTTTGTAATTTAATTTAATGCTGATGCATGTAGATTAAAGTGGTCCATAACTATTTCAAGATGACAGCCAAATATTTCAAGATGACTGAAATGATGGCATGTGTAGGCCTAAGGGCCATCCATTAATGACATCACACTATTTTGACATATTTTTACGAATCGTAAAATATCTGTCCCTAAATTTTCATAACACATCTCCTAAAAATTGTGATCCCCGCCAATGTTCCCTCTAAGGTTTGCTGGTTCGTGTGCAAAATCATGCAGTTGTGTGGAAAGTTTTACAGCGTAAATTTTTGTGTGTGTAAAATTTTACAGCCCACAAACAAAAACACACACTGACATGGAAACTTGCTGCGCGGATACTCAAAACTGCTGCGCGGCATCTGTGAGTTAGCTGCGCAGCCGTGCAGCTTAAAGGGAACATTGATCCCAACCCCCATAGGTTTATGAAGTTATTTAAGGATAGCCTGTAATTGATATAATATTTGGTTGAAGATTTTTATTTATCTTGTTTTGAATTTTATTCCAGCTGATAATACCTCAGAGAAAAGATTAAATGCAAGTAGTGGTTGGAATTTTGATGATACACTAAAACAAGCTGATGATTCAGAACAAGACCAGGGAAAGAAACATAATACGGATGCAGATGGAGTTATTGATTTGAAAAAAGTAAATAGAAAGAAAAGCTTAGAAGAACAAAAAGCTGATGGGCTAAAATTATCAGAATCAGCTAAAAATATCACAGACATTCAGAACAATGCACCTGAAGAAAAAGATGCAGTTGACAGTGCTGGCAGCAATAATAATAGAAAAAATTCACTGGATCTTCTAACAGATGAAGAAAAGTCTAATCTAATACAATTCCTTACACCTGAACTTACTCTTCTTGAGGTAAGCTTATGTTCTACAATTGTTGCATTTTCTTACATTTATTCCAAAGATATTCAGGTTAAAACAAAGTTCCTCAGTTTCTGTTTCTAAAAAAAAGTGAATGATAATAATAAATGCGATTTTTATAATTTTAATTTAATAAGATAGAGATAGTTAATGTTAATTTTATAAAAAATACAGTTAATGTTAATTTTATAAAAAATACTACGTTTTATAAAAATATATTTTGATATCAGGATATCTTTTTTTTATGTTAGAGATGAAAATCTTGCTTATTTGTGTATAGTAAGGATATGCTTAAAAAGACACTGTCCTCACTCTTTTAACAGCAAGTGAAAGATGTCTTAGAATATAGTAATGTCTCAGGCGTTAATTGGAATTCAACTGATGATGAAATGCATATTGTAAGTAAACATTTCATGATGAAATAATGTTAACTTGCTTAATTAAACTTGAAGACTTTGAAAAAAAACCAACTCAAACTAGAGATTTAAAAAGAAAAATTCTACTGTAACAGACTTTTAAATTTACACATAAAACCTTTATCCTGTAGAACTGGAACAAGGAAACAACTAAGAGATTATTTTATCATCATATATTTTAACTGTAATAAAGCAGTGTGTAATACTTCTATTATGTATCAGGGCATGTTCATTACTGACGATGGTGAAAGGTGTGAGGAAATATTACAGCGGCTTACACTGCTTAAAATTTCTATCAGGTAGGCTACATTTGTACTTAAACTACTTTTCATTATCCATTTCTCTTTTGAGGTCAGAAATAAATAAAGAGTGCATTTGCTGAATGTTTAGTAGCATTACAAATCACTTTTTGGGAAAATGTTGCATATTCTCATTCGTCAAGATATTTCAGACTATTTTTTATATTTCAATTGACAGTGTTTTTCCAGCTTCAATAAGTATAGCAAGTTTAACCAAGAAAGATGAGGCAGAGCAAGTGAAACAAAGGCTTGAAAAGTAAGTTTTTTTTAATGGAAATTTTAATAATTTTGATGTAAATGATTAAATGTTTTTTTTAATGTAAATCAAAAGTTTTAAACTTATTTGTAGATAAAAGGTTGTGTCAATATTTGAGGATAAATGATAAAAATCACATATTTTTGAGAGGGGACATTTTACTTACAATTTTTAAGATCATCCAATGTACGAGAGTACCTATAATATAATTCCTTTAATCTCATAAAGCTTAGCTTATCTGTTGGCTTACCTGTTGTGAGGGACAATATTTTTCTCTATGCTGGTTTGGTATGTCCAAAAGTTTTAGTTACCAGTATTAGCTTCTGTATCCTCAAATAAATGTTGATAACAGCTGCTATGGCAACTGAAGATTATTTTTGTGTGTGAAATAAGTTATAGTTTCTGTATCTCTTTTTGTTTTGTTTTTGTATCTCTTTTTCTTGATGGGTGTAACATAAATTTATAAATTCAGCCTAAAATATCTAACCTTGACTGTACCGGTAGTGGGCATTCAAGAAAATCTGTTCCATAACTATTTACACAAATATATTTTCAGAGAGGACAAACTGGCCCAGAAAGTCAGTGAATTTAAGAAGTCTATCAAGTCCAGACTAGTGGTTGCTCAGGTAGCTAAATTTAATCAAACTTAAAAAACTTCACTTCAGTATTGTACTCCAAATGTGGCTTGAGTGAATATGTATGTATTTAAATTGTACAATTTATCAAGTTAATTTTATGAGAGCTCAATAAGCTGTAACTTAAGTTCATTTAATTTTTTTTCACATTTTTTAAATATACATTTTGTGTCATTAGGTCAGCCACTCTTTTGGCCTATAGACTCAGCCAAGTGTCAGTACTCAATTTTATATTAATAGTAAGGATTACTTTAGACAATTTATTATTATTAGAGATGTCTCTAAAGCTTTATTTCATTTTCTTTCCAGGTTGTTGACTCGGTGAAAAGTGATGCCCTTTTTACATTCGATTTCCTCATGTTAGTTATGCTTGCCAGGTCAGTTTATATTTTGATGCTTTGATGATCATGAAACAGTTTAATCAATATATTGCAATGAGAAATTTTTAAAGTATATTACAGCGATAATTTTAAAAAGTGGACTGGGTGTGATGAAAAAAAAATAGTTTGCAATTTTCATTAAAAATTCTCATGATCCCCATTTTTTTTTTCTGCTTGTTCTTGTGAGCTTTCACTTTGCTTATTCTTAGATTTCTGCATGGGGCTGAAGATTTAATATTTTTATTATATCAGTGTGATTAGTAAAAATGCAGTGGACAACAAAAAATTGAAAAGATATAAAGGAAAAAAATAGAGAAGTAGAAATGAGTCAATCAATAATCTAGTAGAAATTATTCATCACCATTTTTGTATTTGAATTAAAACTTTTAAAAGTACAAAAATAATATTTGAAAGTACTATAAATAATATTTAAAAGAAAAAGAATTAAAATTCTTAAGAAAAATTATTTATAATTCACTGGTTATCTGATAATGTCAGCAATATTAAATGCCAATAATATTAAATGAATGGCATAACTTAGTTTGCTCCCCTAAATTTTCTAAGGTGGCATGCACAAGTGTTAATTGAATGAATTATTTGCTTAATATTTATTGGATATTTTTAATAGCAAATCAATTTTACTAATACAATTTACTCTAAATGATCCACACCACATACTTAATCACAATAATTTTAAATCAACTTTTAT
Organism: Lymnaea stagnalis; assembly: GCA_964033795.1. NCBI lineage: Eukaryota > Metazoa > Mollusca > Gastropoda > Lymnaeidae > Lymnaea > Lymnaea stagnalis. The sequence goes on along the minus strand of CAXITT010000668.1, from coordinate 320,866 downwards.
TTAATCCTAACTTTATTGAAACTTTGGGGTAATTGAAGACTCGTCTTCTAAAAAAAAAAAAAAGAAATATACCTACACATGACATAAAAAAATGTATTTCACAAAAGTTTCATCTAGAATCATTTTCATTAGGAGTAATTAAGTTGATGACCTATGGTCCTTACTTTGGCTGTTTTCAACTTTTTTTTATCTTACGGTGAAATGGGAGTTTTTATAATTTTCTCCATATACATTAATTATATTATAGAAAACAATGAGAAAAAGTAATTAACATAAAGCCATGTGTGAAATTAGTGGTATGTGAAATTGGGTAACACATTTTGTGACTCCATTGATTGGCTGTACTTACACCAGCGCCCCTGGTGGATGGGACTTATTAACCTTGGATGGCAACTTATCTAAGAGAAGGCAAACTCTGAAATCAAACCCGGAGATTGAGTCCTGTATTCGATATGCCATTGACACATTAAGAATTCCAACAACCCCCTGCAGCGTGAAATGCATAAAGAGCACAGTAAGACAGAAGAAAACTGCTGGTCATCTAATGCATCCTGATCAATTTGCAGTCATCTTGACTAAGTCTTGCCATTGGATCAAATAGGCAAGAATGTGAAAGTGAGGCTGATGAATTGAGCAACTCTTCCTTACTTTAAAAAATATTCAGCTCAAGCCTTGGTCATCTTCACGTGAATTTTAAAGTAAAATAACTTTCTTTGGTACCCTTTTCATCTGCTGGGGTATTATTTTATGGGATCAACTTCTGAGAGGGTACACCCTTTTCAGGCTTTTCCCTGTCAATACTATGGGGTTCAGCTTATCAACAAGTATATATGATATATTAAATAATATGGTTTATATTATTTCTTAATAATTGTTAGGTACTAGTTCCCCATAGATATTTTTATCCTTTGATTTTTAAAAATTTTTATCCAAATCCTACAACACAGTTGTGAACCTTGGTGACACACCATCATGTTGCAAGTCATGGTTTGAACACCACTGTTTAGTATTTGACTTATTGATCTTTAGAGAAAAATGTAATTTGCTACAGAAATATTTATCTGAATATCTTTTAAACAAAAAAAAAGTTAATCCCAAATATTTTGAAAATAAGTTGTCAACTTCACTAATTTTCTAGTATGGTTGCTGTAATGGGCCTTTTGGAAGCAAGTTCAGTGGCACTTGTTGCAAGTATGCTTGTTTCCCCTTTAATGGTAAGGTTGCCAGGTTGTTGATGTATGCTTTGTGTAAAACTCCTCATAATAGTGCAAATGCTTTTGAAGAACTAGTATTCTTTTCTTTATACCATAATTTATTGTTAATTCTTTCTTTTTATTTTATTTGATAGTATATTCACTTAATAATATACATTTTCATTTAGCCAAAGTCTTTTCACTCATTTCATAATGTTTCATAATGTATAATTTTAATGTGATTTTAAGATGTGCACCATTATTGAATCATAGATTTTTAAAAGGATGGCCTGTCAATATATATGCTTTTTATAAAATAATTAGGGGTTTGGCATATTTTGAGCTTGTTTGTATATATATTTATTAATTTAAGCATGAACATAAAACAAAATGTTGCTGGTTCTAGTTTCTAATTTAATTTTAGTTAAGTTGGTCATGATTCATAACATCATAACAGCAATGCGTAAATAACATTTTTTAAAAATGCCTGTAACAAATGATGGCAGGTTTGAAGAAAAAAATTGTGAAAGCTAATCTAAATTTTTTCTGATCTTATTAAAGCATATTTGAATTTAATTTGGATCAGCTACTTCCTCCTTATTAGCCATATTTAACATAAAGGAATTTTCCCCTTTTTAATTGAATCATCTGAACAGGGTCCTATAATAGCTGGAGTGTTCGGTACTGTGATTCAAAACATGGACCTTCTTAAGGTTGGCTTCAGATCTGAAATCAAGGGTCTTTGCCTTTGTATCATAATGGGTGTGTATCATTGTTGTCATACAACTATCAAATAGCTATTAGAGTAAAGTGACAAAACTATATTTTGATAGTACTGTTATAAAATTATGAAAACGAAGTTTACCTCTAACACTAAACATTAACAGACAGCAGTTAAAATTTAATAAATAGGTCCTCTGAAATTCAAATCGAAATGAAAAATATATAATCCTTGAAAATCACTGATATGACAAAAAACTTCTTTCAGGCTTTGTGTCTGGATTTATCCCGGCCATACTGGAAACTGTTGGAGCAAAATGGAGAGCAACTAACAGCTGGCCAACTATAGAAATGTCAACCAGGTGAGAGCATCTCAAAACTTACAACAGCAGTGGTTTTAAAACTGAATTCACAGGATGGATAATAATATGTGTTCTGGACTAATAAAGGAATTTTAAAAATTATACCCGAGACTTAACAGAGATTCAAGTATAGTTAATCTGAAAGTGAAAGGTAGAAAAATATTAATTTTGTTACTTCAGATTAAGAACCAGGTACCGGTGTTATTTTGTATTAAGAACAAAGTACCACATCATTAAAGATTAAAAACTGTTATTTTAGCAACACTCATTTTTGAACTTATGATGAGATCATGCATTATTAGAGAAAATATAAATATACTAAATATTGTTTTTATAAATGAAAAGTTAGCAAATGAGCTGATTTGCAGGAAACTAGTGGATCTAAAATCCATGGACTAATTTTGGTTAATAGTGTAATGTGTCTTTAATTCAATAGTAAACTTAGTAAAAAGAATATTTTTCATTTTACAGTGAATTTAATTTGACCACTTCCTTGTATGCTTCAGTTTATCATTTTTAAAACTATCAGCTACATGATAAATTTAAATAATTTATTTTCATTTCTCTGATTGCAGAGGTTCTCTTAGGTCTCTTCTTGTGGGTGTTCTCATAGCAATCCCTTCTGGTGCAGGTGTTGCATTGTCTATCCTAGGGGGCAAAGTTGGCTCTCTTGTTGGTGTTGCCATATCAGCCTCACTCCTGCCACCTGCTGTCAATGCTGTAATTATTCATTTTATTGTTAGTGTACAAAAAACAAAACAAAAAAGGAACAAACAACTCTAGTAATAAAAAGGTTGAGGTTTAAATTTTTTTTCAAAATTGATGAACATTTTATTTTAGAAAAATGCTTAAATTTGATTCCCATCATGTTTTATGTAATGTATACTTTATGATGCTTTTTTAACTATGAGTTTGGTATTGATGCATTGTACCTAATGAATGCTTTTTATCTATGCATAATAATGTTAAATATTATGTTTCATGTTGATTAATCATTTTTTTTTTTTACAAAAGTCAATTGAAATTTATGACATTTGCAGGGGTTGCTCTGGGCAAATGCTCTGGTTGTAACATTCCGACCACCACTCATAAACTATGTAAGTGTTCAATATTTAAAAAGAAAAAAATATCTCATAATTCTTTTATACTTTTTATTTTTATTAAGATGCACATACAATATTTAGCAAATAATATAATTATTTTTGTCTTTGTCAGAGTAGCATTGCAAATTCCAGTGATAATGGCACAACAGTCTCACAACCAGAATACAAAGGTCATCTCAAATGTCCAGCATTCAAAGACAATGAGTTTGTCCCTGAGTACTTCTGTGACATGGCCAGAGAAAGTGTAGTACTTGGTGTGGTCAGCCTACTGCTCACCATTCTCAACATTGTTTGTATCATCATCATGGGAATTGTGGTCTTAAAGGTAAACAAATTAAAACTTTTGTAACCATTTATGAGGCTAAGGATGGCTGTCAGTGGTTTAAAAAAGAAACAGCTAAGTTAATGAATACCACACAAAAAAAAATAAAAAATAACTTGCAACAAAAATCATGGAAATATTGTTGCTGCCCACAGGATGCATTGTTTTTTTACAGGTTTTTATTGTTTCCCAAATAACTATTTTGTTTCTCTCAGATAAAGGAAGTTGCACCCATTCATTCAGGACCTGCAGCAGAAAACCAGTTTTTTGGGGAGGACATTAAGGTTTGTTAAATCACATTTTTTTTTATCAATCGTCAAAATTTAAAAATAGTAAGACAGAAGAGTCCTTACAAGTTTCGATGTCATAACTTATTTCTCATTAATTAAGCTTTAAAAAAAAACTTTACTTGAAGCATATTTAATTTTGAATTAAGCTAAGACCTCATCATTGTGTCTTTTCTATAAAAAGAATTGAACTCATTGTAATTATATTTTATACAGATTGCCAGAGAGTCTAATACAACCAACAAAGGTCAAACCTCTGCTATTTTAGGCAAAAAGTTCCTTCAAGAATACAGGGTAAATATGTTTGATATTTAGAAATATTTGTTTTGGGTGTCATTTGATCTTTTCAAAGCAGAGCCTTCACTGAATATGTTTTATTTAAATGTGCTTAGCGCTTAAAAATTTACCACTTAAGTGCTTTGTGATCTCATCAAGTATGGTCATTAGGAAATGGTATCAATATAAATTGGTATGATATTAAATTACAAAAAAAGCATATATATAAGTTTAGAAGCTTAAACTAAAGGGGATAAAAACGCTCATGTAATGTTGCTTTTCAATCCAGAAAGTGAAAAATGAACTCGGTGTTGAAATTGACTCTAACCAAGATGAGGAGGAGCTGCATCAGATTGTTGAGGTAAGATACTAAGGGGTAAGATACTAATGAGTAAAATACTGGGTACTAATCTTATGATGGGTTGTTCATACTTATGGGTATGATATTAAGATGGGTAAGATACTATTGGGAGGACCTTGGTGATGGGACTGATACTTATGATGGTAATGAATAGGATAATAAGGTATGGGATACTCATAAGGCAAGATACTGTTGGATATAAGACATTTAAAATTAGGATGAAATAAATAGCTTTTATTTGGGTTTTTTTCATTTTAAAAAACATATTTTCGTTATAAAAACAGGAAGTGGAAGAGAGTCAATCAGTGAAGGAAATAGCTGACTTGATGCCACACAAGCCAAAAAGATGGGTGAGTTGTTTTTTTCTCTCCATATCAATATATCTAATTTGAATGAAAGAAAAATCATGATTTATTTATTTAAAGACTTTAAGAGAAAATTTTTGTTTTTAATGATTATCTTCATTTCACGGGTAAAAAAATTAGTAAACAACATCTTGATTTTATTTTACTTCATATTTCTAATATCTCATAAATTGCCATATCTTGCCAGTAAGATTCCGTTCAGCATCAGTTCCTTGTAATAATTATCTATTCTGTGATTATTGATTTTTTTCTGGACCGGACTGGTTTAAATTAAAATTACGTTAGATCAAAAATAATTAACTGTGGCGATGGTGTAATAATTAACTTAAAATTAATAATCCGAAAGTGTGGTTTTGATAAATAACAACTTTGAAAAATAAAATAGAGAAAACATATATACCATTTTAAAATTTAATAATTATGGAACATTAGTGGTTACAAAAATGTCTCACTTGCCTCTTAAATCTTGACTGCATACGTGAGTTTTTCAATGTGGCTTAGCTTCATCCACCCTGTGATCTCTGGGATGCCAAGGAAGTTTTGTTGGGCAGTTTTGTTGGAAATGGGTCTCTCTGCACTATTTTCGATCATACGCAAGAAATTAAGTAATTATGATGGGGACCATGATTGAAAAAAGGTGGCTGAAAAATTTAAAGAGAGATTTAATAAGACGGCACCATGTAACACAATTGTGTCTATTATTGTTACATATTTTCGCCATTATAGAACTGTCTTGTGTCAACAGAAGAGGAAGTCTTATCGATATTTAAATTTTTTGTTGATGAGAACCATGCCTGTTTCTCTAGAACGTGTTGCATTCGCCCAAATGAAAACTGCAAGGAACATCTTTTAAACTGAACATCATTGTAGGTTGTTCACCGATTGTTTAAGACGATAGGACATTTTCGTACTGCATACAGATAGGACGGAGCCAGAATGTGACTCAGGATGATGTATTGTGGAAATTTCTGGTTATAGTGTACGAGGATCCAGTTTTTATAGGAAGTAGTGATTCTCAGAAGAAAGTCACATTAATTAAGAAAGTCTATCAGATTTCCCCCTCTGTTGACAAAGTACCTTTCCAGGATCATGTTACTATGTGTCGTCTTTTTATATTATCTCTATCACAATTTTTCTACTACATTTTTTTCGATTTACATTTCACTAACGTATTAGCTAAAAATAGCGCTCAGCTATGAATAACTTTTCCTCTGTGGAGAGACCCATTTCTTACAACTGTCAAACATAAAATTGTTTTCACTTCAATGGTCACTTTACAGCTGGAGTTGTGCACAGTTGACAAACAAAAGTAAGCATTCAAGATGCAGGGATTACTGCTAGTTTTGGCGCATGCTGTACAAGCATAAATACATCCTGTTCATTCTCATTTATCCAATTAAAAGCTGCAACTGTGCTTTCATGATTTAGTTCACCCAGAAATACTTATCTGTATTTCGTTTTAAACTTGCAATTGATATTTCCAGTCTCACAAACTTCAACTTAAAAAGGTAAACTGTGTATCAGAGTTCAGAGGGAAAACTATACTGACAAACTAGATTTAACATTTCAGATTTTACAGTTAATATAGTGAAGTCTTTTAATTTGCTTGAAATTTAACCAGAATGATAAATATTCTTTAACTTTAAAAAAATTATTTTATCAGATGTTTTATAGAATCTCTCATTAAATTCAATAACCAAATTAAATTCTTTAATGAAATACATTTTTCTGTATAGCAATGTCATAAGTGTATAGCACCTAAAAAGTCATTTACTTAAAAAATAGTTGTTTTTTCACTTCAACTTTAAAAATATTTTCTTCACTTAATACACCTTATCAAAATTACCTACTTTATGAGCCTTATGGTGGACATAACTAACTTCAGAGAGGGGGGGGGGGATTCCTAAAGCAATTTTAGTGTTTTTAGTACTTTAAAAATTTATTATTGGCTTTAGATATTATTTTTATGATGCCTTAATGAGCTCTGCAGTCTGCTTTAAATAATCCTAAATAAAAAATAACAATATTTAATGATGAGCAAATTTTAAAAATACTTTTCTCACCTTTTTAAAAGATATTTAATAGCTGCACTTTTGCTATGTCTATCAACAATAAGAGTTATCATACATTTCATTCAAAAACCATTTGTATATAAATGTTTTCAAGTAATTTCTAATATCTTGAAATTAATTTAAATACGCAGTCTTTGGCACACCAAGTAAGTGAGGTGTTGTACCACTTCATTTTAAAAGCATCACTGATTTATTTAATAATATAAATTTTAAAAAAAGCACCCCCCCCCCTCCTCCCAACATCAAATGTTGTAAAAAATGTTGTAGCAGAAATGATTCAGCTCAAATAAAGGTTATCATTGGAAGAAGTATTACCCGACTGACTCATTGCTATAGTGGAAACATGTATAGACAGGGGCTATGCACAACAAGAACACCAAAGGAGCAATGGACAGATGCTTTATATTTTGATAAGACTTGTCCCTATCATAAAATTAGTCAGGACAGACGTTTAGATTACTTTTTTCATTGAAATGTATTTCATCTTAAGGGATAAACCCCTTTAATTAAAATGTCCTTATTCATAGCTCATTTAATTGTTTACAAATAAAAATCAGGTTTTTGATGCGGCTGACCTCAGGTCTAATTTTTCCTCACGATTAATATTGCACATAGTTAGACTTAACTACATGACAGTATAAATCTAACACTTTTGTTTCTTGCGAACGTCTCATAAAAATTTCTTTTAAAAAAATATATAATTTATTACTAATGAATTCTTTAGCCTATTTTTTGTGTGTCTATACTTCATTGTAGTGTGAGTACTCTAAGACAATAATTTAAAATGCACATTATTCAATTATAATTAAAACATTTTAGATGTTAAATGTATCATTTAATTTTTTTATTTGATGCCTCTAATTCAGTGCAATTTAGAGCAATCAAAAGATGTCTTTATAAGGGTTTTCTTGTTGCAGTAATTGAATATAATTTGAGAATAAAAAGGAATATGGACTTATAGTAAAAAATTAAGTTGTAACATTAAGTTGTCATGTAAATCTTCATTCCCATTAAGGATTATCTATTTTTATAATCACATTTTTCAAGCTAAGGTTTCTTGTTTGTTAAGTAACTATAACTAAAAGACCATTACAGTTAGTTTCTGGTTCCTTTAACACATTTTATGCTTTCAAAAGTTATTTAGCTGCCAGAATGTGAAATAATAAAGTGCAGTTTATCTTTTCTGCAGTCAGTATACTTGCATGATGATAGCCAAGATGAAGAAAAGGCTTACAGGACCATTCAAATAGGAAGTCTCCCATACAATGGTTTTGCTTCCGAGGATTCAGTTCAAATGAGAAGGCGACATGTTTCCCATGGGGACAAGAGACCAGTGTCTGAGACAAGCGATTCACATATCAACACATACTTCACCATTCATCGTCTTCCATCACCAAGGTCAACAACAAACCGATTTCACATGCCCAAAAGCATGTTCGTCTCCCCCAAAATTGGCCGTTTTAAGGTTGACAAAGTTGCAGAGAAAAGCTCAGAGAAAGGAGCAAAATCTGCACGTTCTCCTGTTCCCAAGATCAAAATAGATCCATCAGAAAATGTCCCATTGGTCTCCTACATTAAAGAAATTTAATTTTTTTTGGTAAACCTTTAAAAAAAAAAAATGTACATTTATCAATTTATTTTGAAACTAAAGGTCTTTTGTTAAAAGTCTGGAGAGCTCTAAATATTTTCTACTTTCAGTGCAACTTGTTTCTGTGCATTTTAGAATAATTTGAAATATATTTTATCTGCTATAAGAGATAAATATAATAAAGAAAGAAATCAATATTTTATGTATTTAAAAAAAAAAATTCATGACTTTGCAACCTTATTTTAACATTTGTTTATAATTATAGTTTCATTTTTTATATCTATAGTGTTTATGTCAAACTAAAGCAATCAAAATTGTGAATCCTTTGATATGTTTTTCTTAATTATTTTAATTTGAATGTTCATCACTCCGTTACTTAAATTATGTGTAGGGATATATTTTGTACATTTATTTTATAGCCAAAAACCTTTTTCTGAATTATTTATAAAAAAATAGTGACCTTTTTGCACTGCATTTTTTATTTGAATGTAATGTTAGTGTTATTTTATCCTTCACCTAATGATCTGCAGTTAAATTATATAAAATATGTAAACACTTCAGTCTTTAATATTTTGTAGCTGTACATGTTTTTTGACCACTGTGTTAGCATGGCAACTTATCTCAATATGTTGTAATTTGTATATATATTAGCCACATAGTACTTTAGTATATCATTATGAATTTGTCTAGTATTATACACTGGGGTAAGGAAAGTAGGAAATTGTATGTCTAATGTTTGTCATTTTGCAGTCTATTTTAAGGAAATGATTGGCATTAAAACAAATAAATAAAAAGAAATGGTCTAAATTACATAAATGGGACAATATGTTGAAAAAAATTGTACCTCAAACAATTTAACAAAATCTAATTTAAAGAGTTTAGTCATATGCTCATTTCCTTTCAAACCTTTGGGCACAAGAATCCATAAAACTGCAAATTAAATAATCAGCAATTAAAAAAAAATTAATTGTGTTGTATTACATTAATTAGTTATATTTTAAGAAATATTAAAACTTTTAAAAAGGCAGTTCATGCTACTGGCATTTTACAAATTTTGTTTCCGAAAAATTGGAAAGTAATTTTTCCCTTTAAGTAACTTAAATGTTACAGTACTTGTATCTTTATAAATACAAAAAACTTTAGACCTGTTGTGCAATAATGCAAAAAAAATTAATGGTTATTTTTGCTTTTTATGATAGAGTAAAAAAAATCTAATCCATAATTTGTTGCATGACATAAAAATACATAATTGAATTCACAAATCATGACACCTAAAAAGCTTTAAAATATACATATCTTTAGTAGACTTGGTAGCAAGTCTGACATTTTTACAGACACTCGGCTCAATTAGAGTTAAGCTGACTGAATTTTCACATAACTTTTGATCAATTTAAAGACTTTTTTTTTAGTTGCTCAACAGAACAAATGTAGGAATGCTCTTAACTTTACATTTGTTGTTTTATAATGTAAAGCTGGCTCATTTGATATATTATATGAAATACATTTGTCTCAAGCAGCTTAAACTGAAAGCAGGTTTGCTAAATGAACTGTAAATTGTTTTTTTAAAAACTATTCTCTTCTTTTTGACTTCATGCATCTCTAAAAGGTTTCAAAAGAAATCCATGTAAAAAATTATTTTCAAAAAATACTTTCATATATATTATTGCAGCATTAACATCTAAAATGAAATGTTTCTTCAAATTATCTACAATATATTTTGCCAATGCCTTTAATGTATTCTTTAGTATAATATTTAATACAGTGCCTTACGCCATAGTACAAATCATTTTTATTCATGCAGTTTTTTTACAGTGTTGTTCATATGTAATATGTATATTTATTACTGAGGTAAATAGAAAGACTGTTATTCAAAAGGTCATATAATTTTAAAACTATCAGGGAGTGGGGTATGGTCGTAATTTTTCTGGTGTAAGTTGTCATATGTAATATGCATTAAATTTAATTATGTGCTTAGTATTTAAAAATGCAAAGTACATTCCAAATTATTGTGTTCCTTTTAAATAAGTTATTTTAATGTGCTTTGAGATCTCATCTCCACTAGTAAGCATCTTGTGAAAGTATTTTAGCATGTTAAATAAAAGATTGGTTTAGTTTAGGAAACAAAGATTGGTTTAGTTTAGGAATGTTTATTAAATTTGAAATGATTATTATTATTTTTTCTCAGAACTTATGGACTTAAAAATTCATACCGGTACTTTTATTTGTTTTAATCATGTTTCATACTTTAGAACTAATTGAATATTGACACAAACCATCTAGTTTGGTGCTCATTACCGATTTCTTTCATTGTTGTTTTTTGTATTCACCCTCATTTATGCACATACATTTATACTATACATTTAGCAATAAAAAATTCAATAAAATATATATTTTATATGTATTTTCATTTTTAATCTACCTTATTAAAAATGCATTTTTGGGTGTTAAAAAAGTAAATGTTATTTAAATTAGTGTAGATGCATAAATTATAGATATATACACACATAGATAGTTTTTATGCATATTAAAAGCGAATAAGACTGAAAATTAGCACCATTTAAAAAAACAAACTACTTCTTGACTAATGCAAAGAATGCTAGAATATTATTACTAGATAAATTAACTTCATTACATTCCTGCAATCTGAATCCAAATTATTATTTTAGGAACTTATTCAATAAAACTAAAATACAAAAATGAAAGTGCATTTATAATTTTAAAAAATATATTATGAAACTGCTGCTCTCCCAATTCTGATTCGTTTAAACTGAGTTGTGAATGTTTGGGGTGATCCATTTTTTACCATTAGATCAAAAACCTGCTTGTCTTTAAGGTTTTGAAGATGGTTTCAATGCTGTTAATTATCAATCTTTTAAACTTATTAATTCCAAATGAAGTCTTTCTTGCTTTTGATACGTTAACTTTATACATTTATATTTAAACAATAATTTATAATGTTTGCTTTGTTTGAAAATCTCCTAACCAATACTCTTTGACGTAACAGAAGTTTTTGTAAATCACTTTCCATGAAAATAAAAATGTTTCAAGCAAATCCATTGAATTTTTAAAAAAAATTTTTTTTAAATTCTATATGATTATCGGCTGTGTTACAAGTGGCTCAGAAGACTACTTTTAATTGACAATGTATGTTCTCAGCTCTGATACCTTAATTTGTATTTAATTTTTGGTAATATTGTATCCGTAGTTTTTTGTTACACATATAGTAATAGTATTTTAGCAAATAAAAAATTATTAGTTTTTACAAGTTGGTTTCACAGGTACTTTTATGTTTAATCTCATGTCCATGTGACTATTACACGCATGCTATGTTTTTTTAAAAATATATATTGTTTCCAACTGTATACAAAACAAATTAAAATAGAAAAAATATATATATAATTATTAAAGAAAATTGATATTTGAATTTTTCTCACAATCAAATTTTCCCTTCAGCCTAAAGTACCCTGTGTAAATAAAGTCAAATTTTATTTTTAAAAGTTAACCTGTAACGAAAGAAATCTGCAGCTAAAAACAAAACCCTTGCTCGTTTAAAAGAATTCTAGTTGGGTGTAAACTATTAAAATAAAAATGCTTGGATAAAAAGTATTTTTACAGATATTGTTTGTCTTACTGATAAAGAGTATGGTACTGTTACTGTGTGGACTAAACCCAAAAAAGAATACCCAGTAAGATTTTATAGTTTATTATCCAAAGCTTTTTAAAAAAAATTTTTATATTGAGCAAAACTGATCTTCTGGCCCTGCATGAGATCAACAATTTTATGAGTACAATTAGTACAAATCAAATTGAATGTCAAAGTTATTCTGGTTTCTTTTCAGTGCAGACTCCCAAATGTAACATGAAACTTATCTGTTAGCAAAATAAATTCTTAAAAGTAAACAGAAGTAACATGTTTAATTGACATCCTGCCAATGCTCTATTTTAGGATAAACAAGATTGAAATCTGATTGTGTTGTGTGCTTGTGCTGTATGTCAGAGATTCCTTAGTGTAGTACAAGAGTTTCAACCTTTTGAACTTTGTGGAAAAATGGATATTTTGTTAATCTCTTTGTGCCGTATATTGAGCAATTCCATACCTCGCTCTATGAACCTGATAGACTTAAAGATTATTAGTTCGTGCACTACATAGTATGGCTTGAAAATCGTCTTCCAATGCCATTTCTTGAAAGCTGAAATTAATAAATGAAACCTGCAACCAACTTTATAACGTGGAACTGTTGTCAAGTAAAAGCTCTAATTATTTCCACCAGCTCATTCCTCTTTGTATCCGTTCTACTTTCTACACCAAAAATTTTTGTGTCGTGGCTTCTGGGGGCAAAATTCTCCTCTGCCTCAAACTATTCTGTGAAGCAATGTTATGTCTGAGAATTTTTACCCCGCGAGCCAAGATCACAGATCTGCTGGAGCATCTATTGACTTTGTATTATTTAATTTTTAACTCCACCATGTCTAGTCCAATAAGACATTTCAAAAAGGAACTACTTTTTTTTTAATATAACCATATAAAAAAATTATTTTTAAAAAAACATGCTTTACCAAAAATATTCTAAAAAGTATTAAAATATTGTCCCCCCAAAATTTCATAGTTGCTTCAGTCATATGACTGAAAAAATCGTGAAAGGCCCATGAAGTACAATGATATGGTATGACCTTTTCTTAGGTCACCCTGTCCGTTTGTGTGGGTCAAGATTGAGTTACAAGATTTGACCCAAACAAAATCGCAAACGTGTAAAAGCAGCATTTTTATTAATAAATTCCAATTTAAAAAATATTTGTCAGGTTTTACTGTCTACAGTTTATTTCAATTGATCTATCTGATTCAATACAAAGAAGTCACATTACTAGCGTTTCAGTTTATCTATTGTTGATTTGACTGTATTTCTAACAGGTGAGATTTTGGGCCATGACAAATTGTTTGGATATCCCTGGTTTAAATAATTTTTTAAGGTCATGAAAGGTGATTTTATGTACTTGTTTTAATTAAAAAATTTCTCTTACGTTAAAGTTTTCTAACCCAATTCATTTAAGCATATGTTTAATTAATTTGTGTACTTTCTTCTTTAAATCACTTTCTAAAACATTTTTACTTATCTTTTGAAAAATATAAATCTATAAGGCATATGATCTTGACTGAAAAATTGGCATTTTTTAAACTAACTTGTAGATGTCCAGTACAACAACATTAATTTGGCCAGTAAATGTTACAATGGCTTTGTCCTATATTTAAGAAAATTATTTTTCTATGTTGAAAAAAATATTGCCACATAAGTTCATTTTTTCCCTTTTATATAGTTTATATTACTGCTTTTGGTATTTTATCATTTTTCACAAACTATAAAGCTTTCACTGAACTTGTTACATGCAGCATACTTGAAGTATAGCAAAAATAGCTTATCATTATGTCTGAACTGTCTGCCACATAAATAAACATTAAATTGTACAATTAAAGACTTCCTAAATTATTTTAATATTAATATTTATATATTAAGATCTGAACTCACTAAATCAGTGGTGGGAAAACTTTTTGTGCAGAGGGCCACATTGACAAATGTAAAGCTACTGGGAGGCCGAATGTATATTATGTCGAATTTTTATGTCGATAAACATTTCTCTACATTAAAATCAATAAATTCGCATTTTAGCATTAAAAATGCAAAAGTCACGCACTGTTTAAAAAAATAAATTAGAAAGAAATTTAAATAAAAATTTTAAAACAATCATAACGGTACATGAAATTCTGTAAAATTCAACAAAACAACTTAAAAACAAATTAATTTTTTAAATTTCTAAATGCCTTGAAGGGCCGCATAGTATCAGTTTGCCCACCCCTGCACTAAATTGAACTTGTTTGTATTTATGCATGTAACCAGTAGGTTGTGTTTAAAGTTCATGTCCATTTCAAATATTCAGTTAGGAAGGCATAAGAATGGGTTAGGGCAGCGGTTCTCAACCTATGGGTTGTGACCCCTTTGGGGGTCGGAAAACCCTTTCACAGGGGTCGCCTAAGACCATAAAAAAACAAAAAACACATATACTCTACAGTTATGAAGTAGCAACGAAAATAATTTTGTGGATGGGGGTCACCACAACATGAGGAACTGTATTAAAGGGATGCGGCATTAGGAAGGTTAGGGTTTTAAATGTGCTATTGTCAGTACAACTGCATTATACTGGAACTTGTATGCTGAATTTTTCAAGTACAAATTATCTCCCAAAATTTAACAAATACTTGCAGATAAAACTTCAAGTTTCTTCATGTGGTTCTAATTTCTGTGGTACTAATGAAACTAATTCTGTAAATAATTGTTAGGCTGTTGTTTAAGTGAATTTTTTTTGTAAACTAAAAATAATAAAAAACGAAAAGAATGTGCAATTAGAGATTTAATTCTGCTTTATGATGGTATAGTCTTGTGGGTAAATCATCAAGTAGAAAACCTCTAAAACATTTCAAGACAAGATACTTCCTTACCAGGAAAAAAAAGGAAAAACTTCAATGAATGGTTAACTTCGTTTAACAAAATATGACTCAGGAAATACTTTGAACTGACAAATAATAAATATTTAAACTACTTCCAACAAAGTAAATGGTAAAACTTCAATGGTTAACTTGCTTTTAACAAACATGACTCATAAAATACTTTAAACTGAAAAATCATAAATATTTAAACAACTTCCAACAAACACAAATTATTATTTTATTGGTCATTACAAAACTAACTGAAGATATTTAAAAAAAAAGTATCTTAAATTGTGATGGAGATATTTTAATGTGCAAACACTGATTTTGAGATTAATTATTCACAAAATACAGTATCTATTTTACATTAACCATGATTGCACTTCTTACTATAAAAATAAATGACAAAGGAAATTCAGTATTCAATAAAAATATTTCCCTTTCTGCTACAAGCAAGACCATGTCGAAAAACACTATACTGCCAGTGCTCAACAACGACCTAAGCAACTTACGACCAATCGACTTTACGACCACAATCACTAGCCATATTAGATTTCAAATTTATTTCTGCCTCACTTATCAGTCGAACGGCGTCGTCTGCAATCATCAGCGGTCGCTAACTAAGGAAAGGGAGGCATAATGCCATGATGATGCTATGCTGCTAGCCGGTGTCATCAATAAACCTAGGTCCATTGACTTCCCCAAGCGCCGCTAAAGCTTATTGATTAGAGAGCTCTTCAGAGTTTTAAAATTTGAACTCCCATCTCAAATTATGATTTATAACAATAATAAAAGAAATTATGATATAATTTAACTTAAATATTTTTATAACATTACTTCACATTACTGTTCACATAGCGTACTCAACTTAAGCCCAAATCCTGTTACGACCAGTCTGTCAGAACCGATCCTGGTCGTAAGTCGATCACTGGCTGTATCAAGAAATTTATTTAGATAGTTGCGCTTAGAACTTATTTTCATAATTATAATAATGCTTTCAATTCTTGAAAAAAAAACCCATGACCTCCTTCTTTAAGCAAACATATTTCCAATACTTGCGTGACAGAGGATATTATTTACATGTTATATTCACTTAAAGAAAATTTCCTAAAATGCATCACTAAAATTTACTGAGCTGTTGGCTGTGCTTGCTGAACCTCGTCTATAGCCTTACAGTGTACTTGATTGAAAAGTCTATCTTTGATTACTTGCGACATCAAACCATGCAGTACTTCCATTGTAGTCTTACAACTGCGGATAAATGAAAGATTAAAATCTTAATGGTTAAGAACATTTCTTCATGTGGTTGTAGCATTATCTAGAGAAAGAAACCATTATAGTGCCAAACTCTGTAAAAATGCATTTCAAGTCAATTGTTTCACTTGAACCTACCCATCCTTTGTTGCTTTAGTAAGTTTATCCTCTGTCTTCTTGTCCTGTGTATCTGTTCCTATAAGACCGCCACGGCCCAACTGGGACTCGGATTGCTCAAGTTTGTCAGATAAATCAAAGACCATGCCTGTTGTGTAATCAGCATTCTGAAAAAAAAATGATTTATTTTTTTTTACATTTTAGGACCAAAAGCGGTGACACTAAAAAATAATTTTTACCCCCACACCAGTAAATTTTCATTAAAATAAAACCAACTTGTTTTTATTTATCACTGTTTTGTTTTATTAAACAAACTGCTACTTTAATTTCACCCCTAATTTGGCCAATATTGAAATTCACCAAAAGAAATTTAATCTTCTTTTTTTAAATTGAGAATCAAAGAAGATTTATTCAATTGGTGCAAAATTACACAAGACTGACTTCATTAGTAAAGTAAACAAACAGAAGACTGTGGGGACACATTGGTCACAACAATGACAGCAACGTTTTAAGATTCTTTGACTCTTAACTTTGTACACATACACATTGTTAAGAGAAAATCTAATATACAGACGCCCCCCTTGAGATAGACACAGTCCCTAAAATAAGTACACACTACGTACAGTTAGAAGACTGGATGAACTCAGAGTATTGACCCAATATTTATTCCACAAAGATTCCAGAAGGCGCCTGTCCATTGAAGACTTGAAGTATGACATTTCCAAGGGATAGTAACTGGTAATTGATTAGCATGACATATTAAAGTAAGCGTTGGCATGATTTGTTTTTCACTTAAGTTGCTCTAATGCAATGACTAGAAATAGCTTGTGCTAAATAAAAGTGAAATATAAAACTAAAATAGCATATACTTATAATCTAAGATTTCTAAAAATTCGCCATGAAATTCATATTAAATTAATATATTTTAAATCAACAAACTTGTTGCCAAATGGATTGGTTTCCATGGCATTTAAATACAAAAATATTTTCAACAATTTTAACAGTCCAAGTAAACTAATTATTATTTTTTTAGAGTAATAAATAATTGCGACAATATCAAATATTCAGTAAAAATATTTGTACAAAGCTGAATTAACTAGATCCATAGTATATATAAAAGGTAATAACACCAACTTACGCCTTGCAGTGAACTCCAAAATCTTCAATCTTATTGAGTGGAATGGACTGATACTCGGAAGGGTGCTCATCTGGTGGTTTGTATCCCTGTATATAAGACTAGTGCAAGTGTACTTTTATACAAACATCTTAAAATGTTTCTAATAACCAGACTGATATAACAGTATATCAGTCTTGAGTATCAGTTCACATAATGAAAACTAAGAGGATGAAAACAATGAATATTCCATTGGGGTCATTCATAAAGGACATCCAGCAAAAGGGGTGAAGGTCATTCAAAAAGAGGACAAGGGGTGTAAAGAATCCTGTGGATGTCCACACGCTAGCATCTTTTATTATATGCTGCTTGTATTCCAGGTTGTTTAAGACATTTAATTTGTTGACATCTTCAGCTGCCAAGAACAAAATCTGTAAAAGGGGGGGGGGGGATGCCGGCGAAATATTTCCTTCAATAAGAAAGATGGTGAAAAAAAATTCCGATCTGATAACTGAATCGTCAAAATATGTTTAATAATATAATTGTACAAACCACTTTCAATAAATTTATCAATTTGGATGTCCACACGCTAGCATCTTTTATTATATGCTGCTTGTATTCCAGGTTGTTTAAGACATTTAATTTGTTGACATCTTCAGCTGCCAAGAACAAAATCTGTAAAAGGGGGGGGGGGATGCCGGCGAAATATTTCCTTCAATAAGAAAGATGGTGAATAAAAATTCCGATCTGATAACTGAATCGTCCAAATATGTTTAATAATATCATTGTACCAACCACTTTCAATAGATTTATCCATTTAATTAAGCAAAGTTTTAACCAAAAAAAATAAGGCACAATACAACTGAATTATTTTTGAGCCTAGTAAAAGGATGAATCACTATCAGATCAATTGATGATTGAAGAATGATTTGGAGATCCCGGTTTGCTTCATTAAAAACAAAAAACAAGGCAGTGTCTACACGTTTGGCAACCGGACAAATAGAGCATGAGATATTCATTTGGCGGGCATGTCACGCTTTATTTAACATGTCCCTTTTTACCATCTGTTCATTATATATACCAGCAATGGTTCTAGTGTTTCTTTTGTAGAACAGAACATATTTCTTTTTTACAAAATGTCCAGAATATCTTAAATTTGTTGTTATGAAGTACTGTGAACTCTGATCGACTATTAGTGGTCACGTGACAAGGCTGACGGACAAATATCTCGTGCAAATTTGGTATGGGGGTCATGTGACTTGGTCAAATTTATAATAAGTTTTCAAGATATTCGTTCGGTCACCGGACATGTAGACACTTTGTAAAAACAAAGGAAATGGCATCATCAAATTTGCACCACTTCCTGTCGTACCCAATTTTTTTTTATGTCACTTGCATGTTTTTAATGAGGGAAAAATTATAATGTTCGGAAAATCTGAATTTTAAAGGCTTTGTCGGAATGAGGGGTAAAAAATCTGTATAAATCTGACAAAATGGGAAGGGTTGGCAAGTTTGCATCTTCTATGGATGATCTACTTGCGAAATAAATTGTAATCTTAAAACACCAACTAGTTAGTAAAAACTTAATGAGGGAGATCACTCTATATATTTGGTTGTCATTAATCAACAAAAGTAAACAAGGTGAGTTTGGACTCTAAATTTTTTCCCTCTAAATCTGGTTGCCCTGCCAAGTGGGTTTCCCGGCCAATTTTTACACACCATTGCCAGATTACATGAGACATTGTGAGCTAGGCTATCAGGCGGCTGCAAAATTTGTCTGCAGAGCTCCTGGTCCGAGTCCCATTCTGAAGGTGGGTCCCAGGCCTCGATTCTTGGTGGGTCGCAGTTCAATATCTACTCGCTTCATGCAGTTCTAAGCTTTGGTTGACTTTAATAGGATAATTTATATTTGAAGACTTATTGAGGGTGAAAAAAGGGGGGGGGGGGGGTTGGGAGGGAGAATGTGTAATTTTTATGCGAACATCCTTTATGAACAGCTCCATTGAGAAAATCTGTACTCATGAATGAAATCAGTTTCTCATGAATTATGAGATTATTAAAGGCTTAAAAAAATCATCATGCATTTGAATACCTTTGGATATGTTCTGAAAGCACCAATGTTGACTTTTCCAGCTGAGATTGTACGGACTGGATCAATCTGAATTTAAAAAAAGAAACAAGAAATACAAATTGAACTAACAACAAGACAATATTCTTGCAGAGTCCTTAAATAACATCTACAAGGGTTAAAAAATCCTACACTGTATTTTAGTTAATTAAATTGACTTGGAGTATACCTTAGGTAGGAAGATGTTAGATAACTACATTTTAAAAAAAACGTTTATAAAGGTAAAGCAAAGGAACCTTAAAACTGATACAAATTTAAAATGTGCATTAAGACTAAATGGTAATATGGGCTTAATCGTATGATTTTTTATTTAGGAAATAAATGAAAAATTTCTGTCACGATTTTAGGGAACTACCAATGTATATTTATATGACATTAACACCAAATGTATTTGAGGTTTCCAACATTGAAACTATCTGATTTTTTTTCTCAAGAATTGTTACCACAATTGCTACAAAAGGTTCTTGAAACTGCTGGTTTAGCATCTGTGTGGAAACATCTATGCCAGACAACCAGCATCCGTATCCTGGATGACTATGGTACCAGCCTATTGCATTTTCAAGTCTTTTCACCTAATAACAAGAAAACAGTCTAGTCAGTTTCCACTTGTGAAAAACAAAAAACATTTAGCTAAAAAGCAGAAGATTAATTGTAATAAGTGATTTGTAAAAAAATAAAAAATTTGACTCCCAAATAGTACTTGTTTTGCAGCTTCAGTGTAGGCAGCCATGTATTCATATGCCTGAGCTTGGGCATTGACCCTTGTTTCAGTTCCTTCCACTGGCAAAGCCACACCATCCATCACAATCATTGTGTTACCATCAACTTTTCCAAGAAGGAGACCCATCACCTCTAGATTTCCACCAGATCGTGCATGCATGACCATTTTTAGCAATGCCAGTGCAGATATTTTGATGTGCTTGAAGTAATGTGGACTGCAGAATAATAAATAAAAAAGAAATGCCAATATCAGGTATTGATTTTTAGGAAGAGGAAATAAGTAAAAATCAATAGTTTTCTTGTTTTTTTTATCTCCATCTAGCCTTGAGGTCATTTTATGAGAGCTGGCCTGATGGACGGCGTTTGGAAACCCCTGATATAGGCCCATATATTTTTATCCTAAGCTTTTTTAATCTTAAGCTATTAAGGAACAATCCCTAATAATTTCCACACCTTGAACCCTCTATTCATAAGTGGAATAAATTTTCCATAAAAAGAAACCTTAAACTTAAAGGTTTACACCCCAAAACTGTGTAGTGCATTGCCACCTATATCATTATCTTTGGTATTTAGTTTTAAATTTAAACCATGACTCCTTCCACATCAGGAAATAATGAGTCCAAAAGTCCTAACACTCCACTTCCAACTGAGTATCACTACTAAAGTACCAGAGCCGATACTTGACTTTTGGAGGCCAATTGTGACTTATCAGTTTTATGCTCCATGCATTCAAACTGATACTTGTTTTCCAAATAAAAAATTTGGGCAAGTTAAATGTCGGAGGCCCCCTCCAACTGCAGGGGTTACGGGGTCCATGCCATGGCTCTGCCAAGGTATCCTGACCATTTATCAATGCTGGGAATAGCAATGCAGACAAAGCCAAACCTTCCAATTTTTGGGGTGGTTGTTATTATTTTCTTCCACTCTTCTTTCCTGCAGTATACTGGACGACAAGCGGTTGTCTAAAGGGACTGAGAGAGACTTTAAGTCATTGCTACCGTACTTGATTGATAGGTAGGAGGAACATCATAAATTGATTATACCCAGTTTCCTCAGATTTTCTAGCTGCTATTCTATAATGCCAATATTCTTGAAAGAACCAGGTAAAAATGCATCTGGCCTAATTTGACTTGATCAGCCATGACGTCATTTATGGTACTTTTAGTGTTTACAAAATGTGAGTGATCAACTGCAAGGCTCTTTCAAGGTATTATCATGGGCTTTCAGAAGTGTGATTATTTTAATGGCCCGCCATGGGTCATGGCAACTAAGATGGCGGCTGTGGGAAATAAGTGGCTCAGATTACGTAAATTTACCGCAATTGTTATATTTGTTAAGTCATTACTTTCTTTTTAATATATATTTTTTCTGCAAACTAAAGGCTAAAGGATGAACTTGTGAACTTAAAAGGGATCAGTCTTATCAAGAATGATTATGTCATGTCTTGGCACCGAAAGTCTAAAATTAAAAATTGGCTCGTATCAAATGGGTTAAATATCCATAAATAATAAATATTGTCACAAAGAACTTACTCTTTTTCCCATGGTTTAGCTGTTAGAATATCTTGCTGTTGTTTGGAATCATAACGATAAATATCGTCTACACTAGATACACTTTCAACATTATTAGAGAGCTCCCAAGACTTTTTAGCTACTTTGGTATCCATTTTAACTAATCTTTTTTGTTGGGAATCAAGAAATATTAACCGGATATACTGGGGAATTTTTTTTTTTTTTTTTGTCTATTCAATTGTAATTATTTATACATGTTTTTTTTTTTAAAAAAAAAAAGATAAATATTTCCCATGAAAGAAACAAAAACGATTAAATTCATACAAAGTAAATATTGTGCCCCTTATTAATATTTTAAATGTTTGTAGTCGATTCACCATAGCTAACTTTTAAAACATTAAAAAGTACACTGATTATCTCGATCTAGGCCTTTCTCTTTTTTTACAACTGAACAAGATAGAACATTAACGAAACACGACTTCCACTAAAAAATTGTGGCATAGGAAGGGAGTTGCGTAGGAAAGCTCATCTCCGGCATCTTTTTGTTAGCTCAACCCCCGCTCCAAGCTACGGCAAATTTGAAAAAAAAAAGTTATCTCTTATATATATTTAGCTCCTGGTATGGCTGCTTCCTTTTCACCCCTTACTCAACATGTTTATATTAATAGTACTGAGTAAAAAAGCTGCCAAGCAGGGAGCGTCATGCGTGACGGTTGAACTAAGGTAAAAAGGTTGAATTATTTCAGAGGCGACTATTATATTAAATTAATAAATTACCACGGGTATGGTGGACTATGTAGTCTATAGGACTATTCTTAGGACTGCCTGTAGTCTGTAGACCTTTTGTTTAAAGGTCGGCAGGTAGGGTGTAGGACTGTCTGTAGGCCTGTTGTTTAAAGGCCGGCATATTTTATATAAAATAAGAAGTTAAATGTTTTGTAACACTTTGACCCACCGGTTATTTTCTCAAAATACCCCCCCCCCCCGACCCGGTGTAAAAAACAACTAACGCCTATTAAGCCCTAGTAAATAATGTTGTGTTTCAGCCCAGTGGCGTAGCTAGGGTTGGTGTCACCCGGTGCGGTAAACTCATTGTGTCACCAGACCGACTTCTACAATGGATTTCTTCTAATTAAAATAAGTCCAAAGTATAACAATGACAAGAACAAAAACAAATTAATTGAAGGTCAGGAGGTAGATGTATTTAAGAACTCTATCAACTTTAAGTTGTAGTTTATTTTTAAATTAAATTATTTTTTTTTCTCAACACTGCACACCTTTCAATCACTTGATCAAAATCAACACCCTATGACTTTCAATAGATAGTATATCCAGATTAGAAAATCCTGCCTGTTCCATGGTGGATCGCAAATAGTTCTTGATAAGATTTAGTTTTGAGAAGCTCGGCTCACTTGAAGCAACAGACACACAGATCGTAAGAAACAATGTCAGGATCAAGGAGTATACATGAGTATTGGAAGAGATTCCAGGAAGTCCCATTCAGCTATGAATTTCAAGACATCAAATACTGACCAGTCCATGACTTTATGAAATTAGGTGTGTTCTAAGCTTTAGTATTTCTTTTTAAAAGTTCATCTTCTGATAACTCATCATACATTTTTTGCAACGGACATCAATAACTTTTCTTCACTTGCTGATAGTAGACTCGTGGGTTGAACAGCCCAAACATATCGGCTACTCCCTTTATTTGCTAATGATCCGATCCGGAGTGGGGGCGAGATGGCTGGTAGAAGAGTGGGGGCAACAAAGCTGATAGAAGAGTGGAGGCAACATAGCTGCTAGAAGAGTGGGGACAACATGGCTGGTAGAAGAGTGGAGGCAACAAAGCTGATAGAAGAGTGGAGGGGGGGGGCAACATGGCTGGTAGAAGAGTGGGGACAAGATGGCTGGTAGAAGAGTGGAGGCAACAAAGCTGGTAGAAGAGTGGGGGCGACATTGGCTGGTAGAAGAGTGTGGTATCGATTTTAATAAATTAATATAAAAAAATTAAAAGCACAATGTGTACATTTTTGTATTAATTTTTTTTTTTTTTTTTTTTTTTTACATTTTTGGAGCTCGGGGCAGTAAGGGGTCCTCCCTAAAAAACGTCCCCAACAAAGGGGGGGGGGGGGTTCAGAAAAAAGTGGAAACAGGGGGGGGG
>CAXITT010000668.1:260460-275568 GCA_964033795.1 Lymnaea stagnalis | reverse complement strand
TGAGAGAGAGAGTGAGAGAGAGACTGAGAGAGAGAGTGAGAGAGAGAGTGAGAGAGAGACTGAGAGAGAGAGTGAGAGAGAGAGTGAGAGAGACACAGGGACTGAGAGAGAGAGTGAGAGAGAGAGTGAGAGAGAGAGTGAGAGAGAGAGACTGAGAGAGAGAGTGAGAGAGAGAGTGAGAGAGACACAGGGACTGAGAGAGAGACAAAGAGACACAGCAAGAAAGAGAGAGAGATACTGACAGAGATATAAAAAGGGAGAGAGAGAGAGACAGAGAGAGAGAGCGAGAAAAGTGGTTAGAAGTAGGAAGTCACAGGGCTAACTAAACGTTGTTTAACTGTCCCATTTTTATGGTCACTTCGTTCCAACTTTACAAAGGCTATTTCTCGTATACGACCTGTTCTCTGTTACCAATTAGCTCACATTTTTCCCCTGGTTAAATTGTTGTTATCGTGGTTCGTCCTTCGCATGCGAAGATGACCAAGTCTATATTCAACTGTGAGTGCTCAGGTGGCTGCCAGTCCTATGTGTGCCTGGAACTGGTAACCAGGAGAGACGAAAAATTACGTAAAAAATACGCATAACATGTACGCACACACTTGCAGCCATTTATAAATGTTTGTCAAAAATGCCTTGTCAACGTTTACAGCCTTTTTTGTTGTTGTTGTCTTTACTATTCCAATTGTTTAAAATCATTTAAAGATTTTACATAAGTCCGAAGGATAAAATGGGATTAAGTCGGGCGTAGGTCTGAGAGATGAAATGGGATCAAGTCGGACGTAGGTCTGAGAGATGAAATGGGATTAAGTCGGACGTAGGTCTGAGAGATGAAATGGGATTAATTCGGGCATAGGTCTGAGAGATGAAATGGGATTAATTCGGGCCTTGGTCTGAGAGATGAAATGGGATCAAGTCGGGCATAGGTCTGAGAGATGAAATGGGATCAAGTCAGGCATAGGTCTGAGAGATGAAATGGGATTAATTCGGGCATTGGTCTGAGGGATGAAATGGGATTAAGTCGGGCATTGGTATGAGAGATGAAATGGGATCAAGTCGGGCATATGTCTGAGAGATGAAATGGGATCAAGTCGGATTGATCTCGGATTAGTCGATTTTGAAATAAATTGAGAGACTTAATGAATCTGTGTCTTAAATAAGATAAGAAATATCCACTCTAAACAAGATGGATTTTAAAATGACAGTTACACCTTAGCTTAGGAATAAAAATTATTGTTGCTTCTAGCTTATTTTTATTTTTTTGAGTTGTGCCGTATAGTTATTATGGATATTTATTGAAATCCTTTATAAAATGTAATATTTTAGCGATTTGGGATGGGGTTGGGCTGAAAATTTGACAAACATGCATTAAAGTAACGCACTTTATAAGAATCCCAATTAGTGCACCCTGCCCAAGGCTCACAACTACATATCTTTTACGCCCCCTAACTGTATTGACATTCTAATGTTTCACCCGCTTTTGCACTGAAATTTATTACATCAACTATTTCTACAAAACAAACGAAACTATTACGCACCAGACGCACTTGAGATATGTTTAACAATCTCATTTTGCACAGCTATCGGGAGTTTTATTTCGTGACGTCAGTGACATCTGGTAGCGTATAAAAAAACACCTGATTTGTTAGGGTTGGGGTGTGGAGGTGGAGCTGAAAATGCGAAATTATGTGTTGTCATCGGCAACATGTCTATGCGCCAAGTTTCAGCTCGATAGGATGACGGGAAGTGGGTCAATTTGTCGTTTAATTTTTTTTCCTTAAACACAGAAACACGCGGACAAAAGTGAAGTTAATATAAAAGATTTAAAAATACATTCCAAGAAGTGGCAACAATGAATTTATGTGGCCCCCCCCCCCTCTTCCCCCAAGTGGCGAACCTTATGGGGAACTTTGGAAGTGAGGGGGGAGGCAGAAAAAATCCTTTTTATTATATGGGCTTACTAAAAGTAACCTTAAGTTATTTCTACTTTTGGAGTGATTTATTTGTTGGAAATACTATCTGTAAACTTAAGTATAATCCTGATTATTAACCATATTTCCTTTCTTGCATTGCTAATATTGGAATTTAAAAGTAAAAAACAAAAACAAAACTAAAACTGAGTGTATAAAAAAAACTAGTTTCCCACCCCATACACAACAGCAAGGCAGACTTTGCTTACGTCAGTTAGGCCACTTCGTTTCTATTGTTCATGTATATATATATATATATATATATATATATATATATATATATATATATATATATATATACATATATATCTCTTTGTCGAAAAGCTGAAATAATTTTCACTAGTCCTACAATTACAATGTTTAACGTCCATCAGTTACGACTGATTTGTATTATGCCACCTCGGAAATAAACTAAGTTTCGCCCTAAGAAAAAAAAAAAAACAAAACACAAACTGAGTGTAAAAAAAAAACTAGTTTCCCACCCCATACACAACAGCAAGGCAGACTTTGCTTACGTGAGTTAGGCCACTTCGTTTCTATTGTTTATGTATATATATATATATATATATATATATATATATATACATATATACATATACATATTAATCTCCTTGTCGAAAAGCTGAAATAATTTTCACTAGTCCTACAATTACAATGTTTAACGTCCATCAGTTACGACTGATTTGGATTATGCCACCTCGGAAATAAATTAAGTTTCGCCCATTCTACTGAAACCGCGTTTCTTCCCTGTTTTACAACATATTGGCTGAAATAGGTCGTGATCCTGCCCCCCCCCCCCCCCCCATTTAGACCATATTTCTAAACGGTGGTATTTACAAATGTGTTTATGGGTTTACTTTATCTTTCCAATGTTTATGTAATTTTTTTGCTTCGTATGTTTGCTTGAATTCATCTTCAAATTAAGTGAAAAGTAATTCCTTTCTTTTCAATGCGAAAGCACCACCAAGGCGATAGCAACATCAATGCGATAGCACCATCAAGGCGATAGCACCATCAAGGCGATAGCACCATCAACGTGATAGCACCATCAACGCGATAGCACCATCAACGCGATAGCAACATCAACGTGATAGCACCAGCAATGCGGTAGCACCATCAACGCGATAGCAACATCGACGTGATAGCACCAACAATGCGGTAGCACCATCAATGCGGTAGCACAATCAATAGCTCAGAACAGATCACTGTTCAAGATATTTTTTTTAGAAAATTACGGGCTATTTTATAATTTATATTAAGATAAGATACTCAATTCAAGACAAGGAAAAAATATAAGACGTTCACAGATAAGTTAATAGTTTTAAAAAAATACGTATCCATCAAGCCTATGGGTAGGAAAAAAAAAAGGGGGGGGGGGCACAAACATGTAAAATGTCAAATGTCATAACCGTTATCTCTGTGATAAATGCGTTTTTTCTCCTTCTTCTTTCTTTAAATGCCTGTTTGAATTCTTATTCATTATATAAGACGTTCACAAAGAAGTTAAAAATTTTAAAAAAATACGTAGCCATCAAACCAATGGGTAGGAAAAAAAAAAGGGGGGGGGGCACAAACATGTAAAATGTCAAATGTCATAACCGTTATCTCTGTGATAAATGCGTTTTTTCTCCTTCTTCTTTCTTTAAATGCCTGCTTGAATTCATCTTCATATGACCAGCATAACCAACGTGTAGATGTAAAGGAATGATGTGTTGTTACGTAATGTTTAAATTACAAATATTAAGAAAAGATCACCAGCATTGCTATACTGATTATAAAGTAGAGCGTACATTCTCGGAACTAACTGCGACCAGGGGTGTTTCGGATACCAAATTTTTCGTATAACCCAACAGTTCCAAGGAAAAGGTTGGGTTTAAAAAGCGAGTGCACATACTATACTATATTCTTCCTTTCTATGTATGCAAGTGTGGTGCATTATTGAACAGTGCGTAAACCAAACAGCAGGAGCAACTGAATCACTGTTTCTTTCAGACAATTTCGACTGGAGGAAGGGGGCATTTCAGATTTCCCCCCGGGGGAGGGGGGCAGTGCCAGATGCATATCTGAGGGGGGCCCTAGTCTAGCAAGGTCGCCAAAATGGAATTTGGTGGTATATAATAGATAAAAATAATGGGTTTCAGAATTGAAAAAAAAAAAAGGAAAAAAGGGGGGGGGGCGTAAAAATGAAAATTGTCCCCTGGTGCCCAACACTCTAGCCAAGCCTCTGCCATACCCTTGGGTGCCCATATCGTTGCACACCAACAGGCTACATATCCATTCGATGTCATTACCGCACAAGCCCATTGCCAAGCAAACAAATATCCATACTCATGCGTACCTTCTCGTCTTCAGCGTATACATAGCAATGTAAGGCAGATCTCTAACAGTACTATTTTTATATTTACAACCTAAAATTTAACAATTCATAATGCCATACAAGTGACACTTGAGTGGAGAAGCCATTCTGTGATCTCAAAATGTTTGCCCCCACCTATTTTTTAAAATCCGTTCGTAAAATAAAAATAGCTGCCTTATAGTGTTACACCGTAGACCGGACTTCACAAAGGCGTTTACACATCGCGACACGCACCAATGGATTAGTTGTAGCAGGTTCCCAACCTTTTTTTGTCGTTGAGTCTTCATAGAAGCAAAGGGACCCGCGACCCCATCTTATGAAGTAAAGTGACCCCCAGATATTATTTAAAATCTTATTAAGACATAGGCTAACTTAAGAATGTCTTTAAAATTTCTATAAAAAATGTCTTTAAAAATCCTACATTTTATATGTTTTGTTTATATTTTAAAATTTCACATATAATGACTATTTATAAGCTATTGTTTCAGTCGAAAACGCCACAGGAATCCCTTGCGACCCCGTTGGGGGTTAGGGAAGTTAGAGTAAAAAGGGAGTAAATGAAAATAATAAACCTCTTTGTGAGAACATCTTATACGGTTATTGTTATCGGAAACAAGATGTATTTTTCATGTTATATATTTAATTGATCTTTCTTTGTAAAATTTCACAATTAACAAAGGCACAACAGTCTGAAGCGGTCAGTTTAACCCTAGGGTATACGTCAGTCAATTAAATGCACCCAGTATAGAGCAATAGAGCTTGCCAGTGAACAACAATCCGAGTACAATAATAGAATTTGTATGGTCAGCCCAGTGAACAACATCCTGAAAACAGACATAGAACTTGTATAGTCAGACTATAGAACAAAATCCTGGATACAACAATATAACTTGTATAGTCAGACCAATGAACAACATACTGGATACAACAATAGAGCTTGTATAGTAAAACCAATGAACAAAATCCTGGATACAACAATAGAACTTGTATAGTCCGACAAGAACATCATGCATACAACAATAGAACGTGCATAGTCAGACCAATGATCAACATCCTGCATACATCAATAGAGCTTGTATAGTCGGACCAATGAACAACACCCTGGATACAACAATAGAACCTGTATAGTCAGACCAACGAACAACATCCTGCATACAACAATAGAACTTGTATAGTCAGACCAGTGAACAACATCCTGGATACAACAATAGAACTTAATCCGTAGTCACATCAACGGAAACATCCTTGATGAAATATACTCAAACTGATATCTCTTATTTTTTTCAGTTAGTGTAAAGAAGTCATTAGTCACTTTTCACTCGTAACACATGCCTGACATATGTCACAGTGACTGTCTTAGGACATTAACCGTGGCCACCAATATGATATGCCATTCAGGTACGTCTATCATGGTTAAAGCGAAGCAAAACATTGATTGGACACAGCCACCAAGATTTAATCTAACTCGTTACTAATTAAACACATACAGACCAGCTGGGAGGCTTGGAATGAAATAATATGATTTTTGTGTGCCTTTTGGGCCATTTAATTAAATTGTGTTAATTAAAGAAAAGGGTAAAAAGGGAGTTGGGGGGGGGGGGCTTAAGTAACATTGATTTAACAATGCCTCTGAAACGTATATGTCCTTTCAATTTCAATCGTTTTTGTATGTTACTTATGTTTATATCAATTATAGTTATATGGTAGATGACACTTCAGAAGAATGGATATACCGCCAGACAGACAACATAATCAGACAAACAGACGTAGAGATAAACATATAAACAGACAGACCCTCAGATAAGTAGACAGACATACTTAGAGATTTGTGGAGAAAAAAATTACACCCCCCTTAACTTAAAAGTACGACACATTTTCGAACTAAAAGAATTGTTTTCAAATTAACAACTAATTAAAATGGAATATTAAAACACTCTTACTCTTATTATTAAACTATCACATTTATACAAGTGAAATCTTCTAGTCCATCACAACAGAAAGTTTAGCATCACTGTCAATTTCAGGTTTTATGTGTATAATAACAAAATCTAATTAAATGTGTTAGTGTTAGTGTGCACACGATCTTTCTCCCCCCCCTCCCCTCCCCCCCCCCTCAACCCCACTTTTAGAAACGTGACGTACTTTATTGACACCCCCCCCCTTGTTTTTTTTTTAGAACAAACAACTTATTTCTTTTATAAGGCACACACCTTAAACTTGTTCTGGACGCGCTGCAACACAACAAACTGGCGGTTCTCAAGTTATACAGTTCTGCATGTCATGTTGGAATCTAGAAGAATTTGATGACGCTGACCCTTGCTGAAAAGTTGACCACTAGCGGTTGCTGGCCATTGATCTCTTGGGTGACAGCAAACCACGGTACAGTGGAACAAATCAACAAAGAGTCCTCCATGACTGGCCTGTGCGTCAAGCATTGATCTCTTGAGTGACAACAAACCAATGTACAGTGGAACAAATCAACAAAGAGTCCTCCATGACTGGCCTGTGCTTCAAGTGTCCGTGTGTGTTTGTGTTAATGGCGCGACGTAAATTTGCTGTAATGTCAACACAGGTAAAATGTTTCCTGCGGGGGGCGGGGGGGGGGGAAGGTTGACGACACAGTTGGCTTACACAGGAAGTTGAGTAAGTCAATGAGAGGAAAGAGGGGTTGAGCTCAAGTTAAATCAACAACACATCTTGAACTTTAACCTTTGTCACAAGGCTTTTTTTTAAAGAGAACACCGGTTAATGGCGCGACGTAAATTTGCTGTAATGTCAACACAGGTAAAATGTTTCCTGCGGGGGGCGGGGGGGGGGAAGGTTGACGACACAGTTGGCTTACACAGGAAGTTGAGTAAGTCAATGAGAGGAAAGAGTGGTTGAGCTCAAGTTAAATCAACAACACATCTTGAACTTTAACCTTTGTCACAAGGCTTTTTTTTAAAGAGAACACCGGCGACGGGTTGGATCTTGGCTTAAAATTAAACACTGACAACTTTATCAGGTTGGATCTTAGTTTAAACACTGAAATCTTTATCAGGTTGAATTTTATCTTAAACACTGACAACTTAATCAGGTTGGATCTTAGTTTAAACACTGAAATCTTTATCAGGTTGAATCTTATCTTAAACACTGACAACTTAATCAGGTTGGATCTTAGTTTAAACACTGAAATACTTATGAGGTTGGATCTTATCTTAAACACGGACATCTTTATCAGGTTGGATCTTAGTTTAAACACTGGCATCATTATCAAGTTGACTCTTACCTTAAACACTGGCATCTTTATCAGGAGGATCTCATCTTAAACATTGACATCTTTATCAGGTTGCGATCTTATCTTAAACACTGACATCTTTACTAGGTGCCGCTTTAAGTTGAACACTGACTTCTTTACCAGAAGGTGCGTTAAATTGAAGTCTGGTCGTGTTTAAAAGCAGTGTTTTAAATGCTTTTTTAAAATGAACACCGGTGACAGGTTGGATCTTAGCTTAAAATTAAACACTGACATCTTTATCTGGTTGGATCTTAGCTTAAAATTAAACACTGACATTTTTATCAAGTTGGATCTTATCTTAAACACTGAGATCTTTACCAGGTGACGCTTTAAGTTGAACACTGACATCTTTACCAGAAGATGCTTAAAATTGAAGTCTGCCCATGTTTAAAAGCATTGTGTTAAATTAAGTACTGATATTTTTTTTTAAAAGTTTACATGTCAGATTAAATACTTAAATCTTGAACAAACCTAATTCGTTCATCGAAAGAGTTCTCAAACATTGTTTCGGTTATCTCTAACTGGAAGTTCTTGTTCCAAATTCCAATGCCCATACTGTGATTTTGCATTGCTCAATTTAAATTCAAGAAATGAACGCCAATGCCAATTTTTACCAAGAATGTTTTCAGAAAATTTTAATATTTAATATTATTTTGGTCGTGTAACGAGTGCTGAGTGCTTGGCAGCCGTCCGTTTTAAATTTATTTAACAAATCCAAGGAGATATGGTCTTGAGAACTGTAACTACATTTGTTCTTGGTGTATGTTAGTGTATGGTATAAAGACAAGTTTAGAGAACTATAGCTTTTTTTCTGTAATGTATGTTAGTGTATTGTAAAAAGGCAAGTCTTTAGAACTATAACTGTGTTTCTTAGTGTATGGTAAAAGGCAAGTCTTGAGAACTATAATTTTTTTTAGTGTACGTTATTAAATGGTAAAAAGACAATTCTTGAGCTCCATAACTGTGTTTCTTAGTGTATGGTCAAAAGGAATAGTACTATACGAAAACATGAGGGGAAAAAAAGCTGAAGAAAAATGACAATATCTGAAAAAATAATGGACAGTGCAACTTATTTAAAGTGAAATACATTTAAGTATATAAAACTATCCATAAACAGGCGGATGGCTCTGGATAATAAACGTTACACAGATTATCCAATGTATGACAACACTTCAATAAACCTGTGGTATAACCCTGGATCTATACAGTTTATTTAAATTCAAAGTATGACAAATGTATATAACTAGCAATAATCACGTAGGACGATGAAACTGACGGCAACAATGATTAATTAAAATAGTAGTCCAACATGAGTAATCCAAAGACCCAACATGAGTATCCAAAGACCCAACATGAATATCCAAAGATCCAACATGGATATCCAAAGACCAAAAATGAGTGTCCAAAGATCCAACATGAGTATCCAAAGACCCAACAGGAGTATCCAAAGACCCAACATGAGTACCCAAAGACCTAATATGAGTATCCAAAGACCCAACATGAGTATCCAAACACCCAACATGAGTATCCAAAGACCTATTATGAATATCCAAAGACCCAACATGAGTATCCAAACACCCAACATGAGTATCCAAAGACCTAACATGAGTATCCAAAGACCCAACATGAGTATCCAAAGACCTAATATGAGTATCCAAAGACCCAACATGAGTATCCAAAGACCCAACATGAGTATCCAAAGACCCAACATGAGTATCCAAAGACCCAACATGAGTATCCAAAGACCTAATATGAGTATCCAAAGACCTAACATGAGTATCCAAAGACCCAACATAAGTATCCAAAGACCTAATATGAGTATCCAAAGACCTAAGATGAGTATTCAAAGACCCAACATGAGTATCCAAAGACCCAACATGAGTATCCAAAGACCCAACATGAGTATCCAAAGACCCAACATGAGTATCCAAAGACCCAACATGAGTATCCAAAGACCCAACATGAGTATCCAAAGACCCAACATGAGTACCCAAAGGCCAAATACAATTATCCGTTAATAATATTTAATTATTACAGAAGCTATGCAGTGTGGTTTCGTTTATATGAGAAGAGCATCGTTTTTGCGCTCTGAATCTCTGTGAGATGTGGGGCCGTCTAGTACAAACTCAATATATTCATGTTCGTAAATATTCGGTACTTATTTCAACCATGGAGACCCTGACTTACTCGTTGATTTAGTTAAACTACAATTCTAGATACGTGACGATTAGTATATACAATGATGAGATTGCAGACGTGGGTCTATTTAAGACTTAAACTCACGACAGTATACTTACTATAATGATATGGCTGTTTAGGATTAGTCTATACAAGCGCAAAACGCCAGGTCCATGCACGCAGAAAACGTTCTAGGGGGGGGGGGGGGGCAAAAAAATAGATTAACTTTCCAAGGGGGGGGGGAAAAAATTTTTTTANNTTTTGGTTAAAATTTTTTTTACCCAACCAATCCGGGGGGGGGGGGCAAGTGCCCCCCCCCCCTTGCCCCTACCTGCGGGCACCCATGGCAAGGCGGTACGTCCAACTCGAGCACTACAAAAAAAAAAATCGCTAAATGGATACTGGTGCAGCGGCTTAGTCTATGTGAGACGTAAACGCTTTTCAGTATGTGTAACTAGAACGATATAAATTACAACTACTAGTTGTAAACGCACGCTCGCGTGAGTCTATAAAAGACATTGGCGCGTGGCCGTGTGCTTAACTATGGTAATATTATCTTGGGGAACATTAAATGAGCTCGACAATTAATGCATTTAAAGCACTACTTAACATGATAAGCAATGAACAGGAATCACAGCATAATAAACACACAATACTATTTACTCTACAAAATGAGGATGTAAAAATGCGCAAGGCTACAACTTACAGCATGGTCAGATAGACCGGTGAACTAACTAAGGACTTCTTTTTTTTTTGCTTTATACAAGTCTGCTCAATTCAAAATCGTACAGGTCAGACTGGGCCTCCCTGAGATAGGACCTATGCTGACATATCAGAGGGAAACCACGTCAGAGTCAGAACCAAGACAAGGGCGCAAGTTACCTGTTGATCATTGGGGGTCAATCCCAGTGCATGAGTCACGAACCACGAAGTTAGGGTCCTAGCACAATGCTGCGTGACGGATGTGTATGTGTTATTGTATAGACCGGGGCTTACCCCCACAGTACACGACCTTGTGTTACCTTCTTACTCTTGAACGGCACATTTTCACAGTTTATTTACTTAAATATTCTAAAAATCATAAACTCTATACATTTTAATTTAGCTTTAGTACGTTGTCCACAACGATACGACGCCTCAAACCAAAACGTCATTGGGCAATTTCTATTGGTTAAATCAAACCGGATAAGGTGTCAATATTTATTTTTAAACGCATCAATTGGGTTATCCCCCAATTAATGTCTATTTTGTGACTGCAGGAAGAGATATATTAAACTGGGCCAATGGTCATCTTAAACCTCCTTTTGCACATGTGATTAAAAAGCAATGATAGTTAAAATAAATAGATGTTACATAAGCAATCTTTTAACGACCTTAATTATACTTAATTGAATCACGGTTAGCGGCCACAGAGTGCATCGCAAAAAAACGCGAAGGAACTAAAAAAATTGCACAACTTTCGCCTTCTTTAATGACATCAGCTTTTGAAAGAATTCTCACCGAGATTGTAACTGACTTTCCCGGAGGTCATCGACGCAAGCTTGATAGAAAGAGATCTTAGCCAATGATTAATACTGATCATTGTAGCCGTTCGACATCAAACGTTTTAATACATTTAAAAAAAACAAGAAAAACGTGCTTTAAATACCGGTATATAAAAGGTAAAATACACACACGTATGACATCCCGTTCCTCCAGCTCTTTTGGAGGACCCATTGATTTAAAGATGTTTGATGCGTATGAAAAGAAAAAATATAGAGTTAAAGAGAGGGGTGGTGCGAGAAACACAACTTACTATCTGACTAGAGAATGAAAGGAGATGAGCGACAGAGGACTGGTGTGATTTTATTGGGATAAGGGAAAAGAGGATATGGTGGTCCACGAGAAGGCATAGATTTGGGGGTGAGGCGGATGATAGCTGAGAAGGTGATTGCAGTTGAGGAAGTGGGAGTGCTTTAAAAAATAATTAAACATTCGAACTTCGAGTACGCACACCCAAACTGGACTGGAATGTGTAAACGATTGCGTAATATTACTGCTTTTATTTTAAGGAGCAGAGCGTTGGTGGAAATAGAACGACAATAGAGTTGTGAGGGTACGACGTCGTAAGCGTATGTCATTTTCAAGAATTTACTCTATTGAAAATCCTTTTTTTTCCTCCTTCAAAATTTCGTGTTAAAGCTCACTTTGCTTCTATTTAAATGTGGTCATGATCTGAAAACGCTTAATAACGAACCTGTGTACGCGGGCTAGAGAACTAGGCTTAGTAGTTCAATGCAGTTAACTAGACTTTACGGGTCCTGGATTAAATTTATAGTGACAATCTGTATTTTTTAAGTTTGTACCCGGGATATTCCGAGATTTCCCGGTATGGGAGAATTTCCAGGAAAGTCTATTACTAAGTAAGAATTGTACAGGATCCCGCTCGAGAAACCATAGTCACCATGGTGACAAGGGGTTACGATGTTATTGAGGTATGAAAGGGGGAAAAAAAGGGGGGGGGGCGTGTGGTACGGTCCTTGGGTGACAGGTAAGCGGGGCATAGACGATACTGTCTTAACAAAGGAACTATATTATTTAGGTAGGTTGCAAGGGGCAGGAGAAAATGAGATGGGAGTGAGTGGTGGTGGTTTGTGGTCGCGGGAACGTTAAAGATGAATGAAAGACAAGAAAAGTCACAAGCAAGATGGGTGGACGGCAACGTAACACGTCTCCCATGAACAGTTTTTTTAAAAACAGATTTAAAAACAAAAATAAAAAGGAAGAAAAAAAAGAAAAAACAGAGTTCATCATCGGGTGAAATGCAAAGTTTGATGTCGGCCAAAAATCTCAATCCACGCAAAGGCAAAGTTCAGAGGTCAAGGGCTCGCAAACAAACCAGTCGTGCTCAGTGTTTCTTTCAATAGCCTCCCCGGGGGTGGGGGGTGGATGCATTTCAGATTTTAAGGTCGGCAGTACCAGTGGCCAGAGGCGTAGCTAAGGGAGACGCAGATGTCCCCAGGTGCCAGACTAGTGGGGGCGCCAAAATGGACTTTTACGGTATTTAACAGATGAGAATGAGGGGTTTTAGACTTAAGGGGGGGCATTATAATGAATCTTGTTACCCTGGTACCAAACCCTCTAGCCACGCCTCTGCCAGTGGCGCAGAAGAGTGGGAGGATGGGGTGGTCCACCCAGTTATAACTTTTTCTTTAAATGGAGGGGCCTCATTTTCGGACAACTGCATTACTTATATTGTGAAACAAAGTGCGCCACTAGACATTCTATTTATCGGTACCAAAATTGGCGATAATTTGGGGGGGGGGGTGGAGGGGGAATATGCCGGAAATCGAGGGTGACGATGGCCATTGGGTGGAAAAGGGGTCTAGGGAGCGCCCTCACTAGATAATTTTTGATTATTTTAAATTCAAGAGGTGCAATTTGCAATTTATCTGTAAATTTATTCGACTTTTTTTATAAGTGAGAAGGAATGTTTTAAGCGACGGGGGAGGCATTATGGCGCCCAGTGCTATACATAAACTGAATTCATTCCGGTTGTGGCGTTTCCGAGGTAATCATTTGACACAAGCAAATATTTAACTCATACTATAAAATTGATCAGTGTGAGAGGAAAGGGTCGATGTGCAGAAATTTAGTAAGACGTAGAATATCTGGCAAATTCAAAATGTAAGGATGCATTTTGGCGCATAATTGTTTATTTAAGACAATTTTGAGGAGGCCTTTCAGACATCCGGGTGGGAAGTGCCAGAATTAGCCATAATAAAGATCGAGGACATCTCTAACTCTGCCCCAGCCCAACATGAGCTAAATTCATTTCAGATGTGGTGACCTTGAATGTATGCTTTTTGCCCTAGCTAAATCTCGCCCCTTAAATCTTTATAGTTCCCAGAAAAGTTTTGATAAATTCAAAATGCAAGAATTCATTTAAGCACATACTTTAGTTTAGCTTTGCAACATTTTATCAAAGAGCAACGGAAGAGATGCAAGTAAACATATTAGGTGTCTTTTAACGTGAGATAGCACGTCCTCGGATATTTTTGGGGCTTAAATTTGTGAGATGGACACTTCCTTAATTATAAACTTTGAATGCAAGGTGGAGAGGACAAAACCGAAAATTTGGCTTAAAATTTGACGGGATGTGTTGTCATTGACAACGAGTCTATTTGCCAAATTTCATACCCAGAAAGAAAAACAAAAACAAAAGGGAAGTTAATATAAAGGATTTCATAAAAACAACAACTTGCATAAAACAAATACATTTTCTAAATGTTTCCAAGTTTTACCTGAGAAAAAAACCACCTGTTTTGTAGAAAGTTGTATATATTTTCATAAGTTTCAAAACTGGACAATTTTAGAAAACTTATAGCATTACCTGAATAATTATGTTAAGAATACTTGAGATGTTCACAAAAGACATATTAGTGTCTGATTTTGTTTGAAGGAAATCATATGAAATATAAAGTATACATTTCCCAATATTTTGTTTGTTGAAATGCTATTTTGTATAATTTAGAATACCATAACGTTCTTCAGATTAATTACAAATTGTCTCTTCGATGTTATTAAACTTTTAACACATTTTTTTTTTTACCAGATCCAAAGAATTTATTTTTAACTTGGCAATTTAGCAAGAAGACTTTTTTTCCCCCCTTAAACTAGTACCCGAACAAATAAATGAATGGAATTGGGTTGATAATCAAAATGCTGGTTTTTTGTTTTTTGTTTTTTTTTAAGCTTACTAATGGATCGTCCTCTTAAGAGAAAATACTTTTGAAAAAAAGTGCGTGCAGATGGTTTATTATTCTGATATTAAAAAGAGAAAAAGCAGTTGGGAATTTAATAAATATCAATATAATTGATGAAACATAGACTATCTGAACGTACCCGTTAAATTCTTAATAAAAAAAAAAAAAAGATTTAAAACAAAGAAGTCATGCTTTGAGATGAAATAAAATTTGACAACAGATTGCCCATGTTTGATACTCTGCAAGTTATAGGCCTTTATATTGATGTTAAGGTAGTATGCCAGGTGTTCTATATGTCCTTAAAACACGTGAAGGCCAAGAAAATAAATACGTAAAAATAAAGATAGATGTGAACAACAGGAAATAAGACTTCGGCTAATAATCAACAGCGGAAAATTTCCGGAACAGTAAGATATTTCTAATCGAAGAGTGTAAGCCCCTACAAGCTCTACCTTAAATATTATTATTATTATTATTATTATTATTATTATTATTATTATTATTATTATTATTATTATTATTATTATTATTATTATTATTATTATTATTATTATTATTATTATTATTATTATTATTATTATTATT
>CAXITT010000668.1:245266-260389 GCA_964033795.1 Lymnaea stagnalis | reverse complement strand
TGGTCGTGCTTGTCCATTTAAGTCTTCCTAGGCAGATCCAGCTGTATCACAAGTATGTGTTTATGAAACTGAATAGGGGCAGAGGCAATGAGGTAGGCTTCTTTCCAATTAATCTTATGGTCTAGGTCCAGTTTTCTCTGTTTCTGCATGGAAACTCAGAAAATAACAATTTCACTTCCCTGCGACTGGTTCAGCTGCACAGGCGGCCGTCATAAAAGTTAAATACTTATTTTTTTTAAATTCAGAAATGAACAACATTGACGTCAAAGATTAAAAAAAAAAATATCCATAAGAAATTTGCAAGAGTTGACCACCTTTTTAGTTCATACCTCTAAGTTTTCTGGGTAATGTTAAATTGAAGAAATTTGTTTGAAAATAAAAACCGTGAAAAGAAAGTGGAGACTATTTGTTTAGCTTTTTAAACTTTGTCTGCTTCATACATCTTACGGGTCAAATGGGATCATACATTAGCCCTGGCGTAGAAAGTGCAGTGTGGAGGAGGTGGTACACCCCGGGTGGCACTTTTTCTCTATATATTGAGGGGCAGCATTTCCGGCCAACTGCAGAGTTTATTCATGGGTCAGGGCGGTAATACTCTTGATCGCCCTCCCCCCCCCTCCCGTGGCTCGAACCTTAGCTACGCCACTGTATGTTATACATGATTAACGTGATCTTTAAATATGCAATGGGATATTTGCACAATCCCGGATCTATTGGTACACGACCATCACTGATGTCTCCCTTGTTATTTTTATTCTAACTTTACTCCCGGTGTCATGCGTGAGAAGATGGTGGGTAAGAGTATTGGTACAAGAATAATAATAAAATAACAACAACAACAACAATCGTCTTAACACTTTTACACCCACGACATCTACGCGAGCGCCACCACGCCCCCACCAGACAAGGGTCTTTCAATGAAAACTTCTAAAATTTACTAAAGCTGTTCACAAATTACGACTTTTTTTTTTTTTTTAAATTTAAAAGGTCTGGAGGTTAACATTTTGTTTAAAGATTATTTTTATTTAAGCACAATACCCACCCATGGGCCTTGACCCCTTCATTCCAAATAAACGTCCCTACATTCCTGCTGCTCCCTTGAACTCTCCGTCACTCCATTTATAGGGATTTTGTTGAATGTAGGTCAGCAATAGCATACAGTGCACAGAAATGCAAGCGGTCAAATGTAAACAATTCGATGGGTATAATACTACGAAATAGAGTAATTATCTAACCCACAAGCAAAATCATCACAAGTGTTTATTACATAGAGTTGTGTTTACTAGATATATCTAAATAAATATATGCAAAACACATTTGTTCTTCATTTGATTAATGTGAACAAAAAGTTAGTTATTATCCAAAGTTGTGTCTCTTTTAGCACATCATCTTGATATTTTATTGAGTAGCATAGGTCTATTTAAGTTTATAAGCTAATCTAATAGAGAAATTAAGAAAATTATTTCGGTCATAAATGTTGTTATTTAATTTCTGAAACCAAAGTGATATCTTTTTCTGTATTTTGAGACCCCCACAATCAAATGTATTGATCATTCTGGCTCCTATGTTTCAGAGGGGTTCGCGATGTTACTGTGCATGGGTTTCAAGGGGATACTTCACTGGTTGCAAGGGCTACTTAGCGGTGGTGTTATGAACTGGGGGGTTGGAAGACAGGATATATCTATCCCATAAAAAGAGAACTAAATGTTTGTGGTGGCTCAAGGAAAGAGGTGGAGGGTTACCCTAATTTGCATTCAACCGAGGAGCACGCCGATGCTCTAGAGGAGCTTTTCCCAAAATGTTTGCCCCCGGGCCGGTACCGGCACGCAAGCATTAAAGTTGCCGTTACGCACAACATGAATATTTATGGTCATATAGAAAAAAAAAAATAATTAACAAATCAACCCCCGGTCCCTATTGAAATTTCGAAAATTTTCCACCTGTCCGCCAAACTTGGAGTGTAAAGTTTGGTTACCGGAAATTTGATCGATAGAAATTTCGTCGACGGTAAATTAATCGACGGTAATTTGATAGAACCGACACGATAAAATTTTAGTCAAATTTCTTTTTTAACGCACTAGTCCCAATAATAAAACAAAATAATGCGTTCAGAAAGAAATTTGAAGCAAAATTTTAACGTAAAAACGGAAAAAAAAAAAAAAAAAAAAAAAAAAAAAAAAAAAAAAAAAATAAAAAAAAAAATAAAAAAAAAAAATTTTTTAACGCACTAGTCCCAATAATAAAACAAAAAAATGCGTTCAGAAAGAAATTTGAAGAAAAATTTTAAAGAAAAAACGAAAAAAAAAAAAAAAAGAAAAGAAAAAGATAAAAAAAAAAATTCGACCAAATTTTCGTTCGATTAAATTATTGTCGATCATTTTACCGATCAAATTGATCAAATTTCCGGATACGGTAAATTTGGGAAAAGCTGCTCTAGAAC
Source organism: Lymnaea stagnalis (assembly GCA_964033795.1). Taxonomy (NCBI): domain Eukaryota; kingdom Metazoa; phylum Mollusca; class Gastropoda; family Lymnaeidae; genus Lymnaea; species Lymnaea stagnalis. The sequence continues at coordinate 257,949 of CAXITT010000668.1, read as the reverse complement.
TCCTGACTATGAACACTGGATAGATGTAATCAATATGTCAGCAATGTACATCATCAATGTTTTAAACAGTAATGATGGCATTGCAATGTGTATCTATTTACGGTGCATGGAAATAAAAATGATTAAAGGACTGTACTGAAAATACAAATAAATTAAGTCACGAGCTTAAAAAGATTCTATGTTTTCCATGTTATAACGTCTTCTTCTATTATATTTTGAGAGCCCACTATAAATCTGTTTATGATCATTCTGGCTCCTATGTTTGTAGAGGGCGTTCGCGGTGTTTTCTGAAGTCCACCGCGACAGGTTCAACTACTGTCTGGTGTTTGTGTATGTGTCTGTGTGTGTGTTTCTAATATTTGAAAAGGTTTTATTTGATTTTATTGGCAGTTACAGAATCATCCGTAACGCGATTGCTTTAGCGTGATCCAACATTTGGTAACGTTTGACTTAGGTTGAACGTGATTTGCGGCAGCCATGACACGTGATTAAAATATCCGTGAAGTTGCAAAGCACCCCGTCTGTATCCAACAGCTTCAACAGATCTCTTCCATTTATTTATGGCCAAGGTTAATGATGTGCTATGAGTCTGGGGAACAGTACAAGTCTATGAAAATTTAAAAAAAGAACATAGAGCAATAGCACCGCTTCCCGCAAAACCGAATATTTGTCTGAATAGCAATTTGGAGAATATCAAAAGGAGGATAACATGTGCATACTTTTATTTTAGATATTTATTTAGAGTAATTTCCCTTGGAATACTGTTCCACTTTAAATCAGTTGTCTTGCTGCCCTCTGGCATACTACACTTCAGCTAAATGTTGTTTTTATTACGTTTTAACGTTGTTTGTTCGCTGATGCTTATTGCCGACACATTCATTGTTTTGTTGCGTTCCACTTTTCAGGTTTTTCCATTCTTTGTTTCACTCACTTACAATTTAAAAAAAACAAACAACAACAACAAAAAAATCAATAAATGATAAAATAAAAAATAAACACAAAGCACCAACCAACAAAAATCTTTCTGATTAACTACAATACACAATTTTAATATTGACGTTTCCAGAATTATAGTAAAGCTTTAGTCAAAACTGACATTATAAAAAAAATATCGATAATTTTTTTATTTTTTTACTCCATTAAAGTTGAATGGAGCTAACAATTTAAATTATCCAATAGGTTTAATTTAATATAGTAGAGGCTCTTTTATTATTTTACAAGGTTGATTTTGCAGACTCATATTTATTTTAAATATTGGAATATTAGTCCCTTTAATTAGTGAATAGTGTTAGTCTCTTAGTCTTAGTCATAGTCTTACTCACTAACTTAGTGGGCTTAGTCATTGTCATTTTTGAGTAGGCTAATGTATAACTTACGGCAAGAATATTTTAAAATTTACAAATCATTTTCACTTAAATTGTGTGTTTAAACTAATCAATTTCAGCTGTTTTGTGATATTTATCATTTAAAAGATTAACTTTCAACTATATGTTATTTATGTATTTATTATCCTCAGTTGCTGTTTTGCAAAAATAAAAAATAGCCTCCCCTAACTTTTTTTAAAGGGGGTGTACTTTTTATTTTAAAAGGGAAATAATCATCATTCTAATTATTTATCTTAAAAAAGAACAATTATATCTTTTACATTACTTTTGAAAATTAAATAATACTATAAAAAAATTAAACAATTATTAAAAATTGAAAACGCTATTTAAAATTTTTAAAAATAAAAGTTTAAAGTTATGAAACTTCGTTCTTAAAATACTCATTGTAAACAATTCAAGCAATAAATTTGTAGATATCTAAAATGGAACAGTATGAAATGGGCCAAATTCTACAATCAGCCGGAGCGTGTGTCTCGGAGACACGTCTGACATTGATCGCTATGATCCTATACGGCTTGATCTGTCCAGATTGGTTGACTCCTCTCTCTCTCATTATCTGAACTCCCGCTGCACGTCGGTCGCACGGTTGAGTTCAACTCTAAATTCATGGTTCCTGTGTTTTCATGGCACGGCAATCAACTGGGGTTATTTCTGTTAGGGCTTCTAAGTACTCTGTACACCGAGTAAAAGGGAAGTTCAAATTCAGGTAACCGCAAACATTTATGACGCTCCAATAACGGCACTACGTGTGGTGGTCTGCCATTTTTTTTTGCAAGTAAACGCAACCTATAAAAATTACTCAAATTCGAATATTAATGGACCCTCCTAGAGCAGTGGCTTTTAACCACAGGTAGTATATATTGCTGCCTCTAGTGGTTGTCGCCTTTAAAAAAATCAGTTTTATGCTCTTGGATTATGATTATGGGTAGGGGCTGTGAATGTTTTTCTGGTGAATTTTGTTTGCGCATGATAGACATTGAAGGGGATGTAGCGCTTCAAAACTGTTAAGAATTCCTGCCCTAGAACATTTAGTAATCACCGACCATCTTTCGTCGATCCCACTTCACTATGACTCCAGTCTCCACATAGTAAACTGTCACCACTGTCAATAAACCCCGATTCTCCTCCTCCGTAGCGGCCTCTAATTTGATCAGACAAATATCTGTAATTTAAATTTAGTGTTATTAGGTACATTGTTTCCCATAATCTTCAACTTTTAATGTGACATAAACTTACGTATACCACCCCCCCCCCAACTTCACAAAAATATGCCCCCCTCTCGTGATGTCATTTATGCATCAGAAATACATCATACTCAAGTTTATTTAATCAGACTATTTTTATAAGGTTTATCACACCATATAAAATAAAGTTCACTTTTTTTTTCGAAAAAAAAATATTATAATTTAAACACTTACCACCACATACTCTGGTAAACAATATCCGAAAAAAATGTGTAATGGAAGTGCATATTTCTATTAATTATTAATTTGCTTTAAATGACATTCTATCTGACCTTGAATAACATTAACAAAATATTTTAATTAAAGAATTTTTTTCCATTGACAATTTTGAAGCTATTTGACCATCAGTGGCCATGCAATTTTCTACAAACTTCAAGCAAATTATCAGCTTGATTGAAAGTTATTAAGTTGGCCTACCCGGTATGTTAATGTTATATTCGGAAAAATATCCAGCAATTTAACAACTCACTCATTGACAGTTTTTCTTCTTCTGTGGGTTTTTAAATTAATTTTGTATAAAGTGACTTTTGGTATGTGTGGAATTTGGACTTTCAAAATTATTTTTGTGTTTCACAGAGTATTTGTTTCAATTAATTTAATGAGGATCTTTTTGTGTATATTAATAGTTGCAATATTTTCGAAAGCTAGAATCTTCATTGTCTATTTCTGCTGTAGAAAATCATGATATTTTAGTAATTCCAAGTTAAAACTTAAGATTCTACAATTTCTTCTATTTTGCCGGTTTTGGTTACTCCAAACCCACCTCTTCACTCACAGGATTGTGGTGATTATGGCTAAAGGTTCATTCGTTAAACAAGTAGGCCTAAACCTCGAAAGGATTTCTGAGCTTACATTTTTTCACAAATTCCACAATATTGATAATTACGATGAGTTTATTTATTGTTTAGATTGCCCTGTGGTGCACACTATCAATTTGGTCAGCATTTAACATATGGATGAAATTTTAAAAACAATTTCTCATTACTTTTTAATATTAATATTACATTATTGAAAATTTAAGTTAAGTTTAAGAAGATTTCTTATTACAAGTGGCATTAAAAAGTACAACCAACCTCACAGATTTCAAAATTGAAAAGTAGTAAAGCAAATAATTTGTTCTTTGTTTGATTTAAAAATAATATTTTCCCATTATTTTCTAATTTTATTGCTTTTTTTTTTTAATGAATTATCAATTTATTTTCTCTCCAACCTAATAGTAGTATTTTCAAAGGTTTCGCTTGATTTTCATAGTTATTCCCAAGATCGCATGAGGTGTTGTGAATTCCGAAGATATTGTTGGGAACTTTCCCAAGGTTTGGTAGCTCTGAAAACAATAACCCAACACCTATATTACACAATAACAAACCTATCAAGTTTTAAAAAGAAAAACAAAATATTGATTAAAAGAAAGCAAAAACATTGATTATCAATTATTATTATTATTTTAAAAAAAAAAAAATTTCTGGAATGATATACCTAGTCGGTCACCTAGTGTCACAAAAATATTGACCCTATTTCACAATTTTAGTGGAGGGGTATTATAATTATAATAAAAGCTAAAAACACATATCATATGACTAATGACACATCAAATTATGATCAAAACATGTTTTGAAAAACGTTAGAATTTTGGTAGTAAGTTAAAAAATCCAGTTGTCCACTGCACTGTTGTTTTATTGACGTGTTTACACCAGAACAGGTTACTATGCTATGAATGGCTTATTTTATACTTTCTACATTGCATTGGGTATTATGCTACAATATTAGCCCTTTTAAAAAAGCATTGTCCATTAAAATGTCTTCAATTCTTACTCGTCTATCATTCAAAATACAACGTTTTGCCTTTTGCAAGCTGCGTATGAATATGATGGTATAATTAATGTTTAATTTTAAAAATAAATAACATTGTGCTAAGTGTTCACAAACATTAAATACTATTTTGTTAGTAGATTCATTTTTCTGGCAGAAACCTCAATCTGCCATGTTACCCGCATATAAAGAAAGGATAAATACAAACTGAAACATAACAAATACAACACAATACAAGGTCAACAGTTATATTTATAAGCTTAAAAACCTGTTAATTATACAATTCATAGATAGACCAAAAGCATGAATTGTGAGAAAAACCCCATTAACAAAATTATTACTCCTAGTAATCTACAATACTACTGCAATGAGATGTTAACACAGAAATAATAAGTAACCAATTTTTCAAATAAAACAATTTGATACCTGTAAACGTCAATATTCAATATCTTAATGATATAACTCCATATGTTGACACTCTGCTTGTTTCATAAAACAATGTAGGCAGTGGCAAACTTTGACCAAAGCCAACAGGGGCTTCCTCCAAATATTGCATCCCCTCCAATAAAAAATTATCAGAACAGTAGAGTGTTGAGTTTTCAAATGCTGTGTATCTGAAACTTTGGTTATCTGAACTGTCCTTGCCTTTTTTTTTAATACTTATTATTATTTCCATAAGCAATATGTATTGAATAAAACATTTGCGTACCGGTATAATCACCGGAAATGATTTCGGTCTCATACCTACTGTACATGTGGTGACTCATCTGGGATTATGCAATCTTCAAACTTGTCAATTTATATATGGGTAATGTATTGTTTCTAGCATAGACTGCTCCTGATTGTAAGACATGCCCTTAAAGTTTTGAGAAAATTAAAAAAAAAAATAAATGTTACAACTTTTGCAACATCCATCTTGTACACTTCATTTTGAGATTTACATTAAGGGGAAATAAAGGGGGGCCTAAACGCCTTACAATATGTTATACACGTCTGCATAGTTCAAGTGACCGTAAGTCATCTGGTTTTGGAAATACATCTTTGCATAGAAAAAAATCCTGTCCTCACTGGCTTTTGACCTCAATCAGCCGACTCCGATGGTATGATTAATACACTGTACAATTATGCACGATGCTTACATAAAAATTAAGTAGGAATATTTTTATATAATGTCCACTAATCCTTTATGCGTGGGTGTCATTGGTTATCCAAATATTTGGTATCCGAAATACCACAGGTCCCATTTAGTTCAGGAAATTGACGCTCTACACTATATTCAGTAAAGCCTTAGTGCTCATGATAAGAATTATTTTTAATTTTAATATTATGCAGCAACATTTCATTCCTTTGTTTGTACAGTTTGGGTTACACTTGTCATTTGCAGATGAATAAATTTTTTCCCTTAAGTAAATGACCATCACAGCCTTCAAAACTGCCCCCAAGATCCATCTTTTTAAACTGTACTATACAGACACATCATTCTCACCCCCCTCTGACTGATAAACAATGCTCAATTCTGCTGGGTGCTGTCCATGGCTAGACCGGGGTAGATAGTACTTGGGTGGGTGAGGTCAAGCTTTGGACCTATTGTTGTTTTTAAATGTATAGCCTAAGTTTATGTAATTGCTAATTTTCATGTCAAGTGCAGTGAGCCTAGCCCTAGGTTGGGGTACTGCGCTATATAAAACCACCTATTAATAATAATGTCTCCAAATGCTTAGTTAACATTGCTTTATAAATCGGCCCACAATTTTGGGAAATTTTTATGTTTGTAAAATATTTTGTAAAAAAAAATTAGAAACATCTTTCAAAGCTGAAATAACTTTGAAATAAATCAGTAATTAATGGGAGTTCAATTTGTAAGTGTAGAACTGTCCAAAAAAACATTATGTTTCTTTTTGGGGCACAAATTAAAAGATGATCTTTTAAAAAAATTAAAAATATGAAGCAGCCTAATGGAAGTAAATATAGTATGTATAGCTCTTCAATTGTTATGTTTTTTTAATCACTGAATTTTAGCTAATTTTAGCTTTCACTTTTAGATTTCAATGCTTGCAAAGCAAGATTGAAAATTATTACTAATCATGATTGCACAGTTAGTACAGGTATTTTATTATATAAAAAATATATAGTTTTCTATTCCAAAAGCAAATTTCACTTAAGTTTAATTTTAATAGGTCAATGTAAAAAGTTAACTTAAGAAAAATGAATTTGCTACTCTCCCTAAAGTACCTCCTGGGGCAGTCGGCCTTTTCACCCCCCTAGTTGTGCCACTGAATGTAGGAACATTAATAGGTTATAAGACAGAGATTAACAACTATGCCGCCCTGGTTGCAACTTGCTAAATTAGAGATTTGAGCCCCATAATGATAATAACAATGATTTTCCAAGTTGTAAACTAACAGCCAGGTATTATTCTTAAGCAATTTTATAAATTGTATAAGAAAAGTGCCCTGGCAGCCTCAAAGCGTTCACTCGGTTCTTTAACCAAAGAGTCTTTTAGCTTCTCCAGCTGAAACTCCTTACATAAGGCAATGTAGTCTTCAATGAATTCTTTGCCCAGTGCAGTTTTCAGGACGGTGTCTTTTTCCAGAGCATTGAGAGCTTCATCAAATGTTTTTGGGAGTGGATTTTCTGGCTTACCTCTGGCATCCCCTTCTACCAGTGGCCTGTTTGGAAGTAGTGGAGAACATTTGGGGAAATTAAGAAAAATGGAAAGGGTAAATAAAAAAATATCATTAAATTATTATTTAAAAAAAAGGAAATTTTGTTTTTAAAAAATGTAATAATAATACTGATTTTCCTTAAACATTTCCAATGTTTCAACTAAGTTGATTAACATCTGAGTGGAAATAAAGCTTTCTTACTAGTGCATTAAAATTTAATTTGTAAACAAGTAAAGTATAAAATTTAAAAAAAAATAATTTACTGATAGATTTATAGATTTATTTTTGACCTTACAGAGTAAGGAACGTTGAACCAAAATTTATAACATTATATTTTTTTTGTAAAGTAAAGAAGTAAAACTAAATCTTTTTTGTGATAGTCCACAACCAAATTCCTTGAAGTCTCTCGGTGCATTACATTTACATTTGACCTGAATTCTATTGATGGGGGAAATTTACCTGAATTCTCTCATAAGCAGACATCCAAAATTTTACCTGAACTCTCTTGGTGCTGGACATTCCAATTTGTTGACAATACCATCCATACCAGCTGCTATAAGACCAGCTAGTACAAGGTAAGGGTTGCAAGCAGAAGATGGGGACCTATCTTCTATATGTACGTTCTTGCCTTTTGTCTTAACACGCAGTCTGGCATTTCTAGAAGAATAATATTCAAGGTATGATACTTGAGAGACGCAAGAGTTTAAAAAAATTCTTTTTAGCCTGAATGGCTGTGGATACTCCAACAATTTATGCAGTGTGACATTCCTAAGATATAATATGTGGGCCTAAATACTTTATAATGTTGCTTAAAGATAGTTTTTGTTGTCCAATACTAATTTTAATGAACAGCTTTTGACAAAAATAATTTATATTTGATTTTGGATTAGTCTAATGAATATTTTTTGTACCATAAAAATAAATGTATTTTACTTTCAAATGTAGTTGAAACTAGTTGGCATATATTAAAATATATTATAACATCAAATAATAAAAATAATTTCCACTAAAGAAAAATATTGCATTTATTGCTTTCAACAATGATAAAATATTGTGAGAAACATTACCTGTCATCATAATTCCAGACATTGTCACTTGGTGAAAAGAAACCATGCAGTCTCTCGTAACAGTTTGTTGTTGGGTTGAATAGAGCCAACAGAGCGTGTCCATGCAGAAGTAGACCTGCCACCCAATGACGTAAAATCTCTGAACATTTGTGATCGCCATCTGGGTCATAAAAAGCATTTCTGGAAAAAGACAAATAAATGGTTTACAAATTAATGTTAAAAAAAAAAAGGCATTCATTTTACTAGGCCACATTGAAAGCCTTTGTTAATGATAGATTTTCATTGAAAGAAGGTACAACAATTTAAAAATATAAACACACATTTGAAGGCAGCCATTTTTTAGCATAAATTCAAAAAGTATAATGACAAGCTATGTCACCATTAAATGGTATTTTATTTAAGGAAATAGTAGGACAAGGTATGTGGAAGCTTGAATTGAAAGACAGGACAATAAGATAAAAACATTTCACAGTCCTTCATTTATTATTTCATTTAATCATGGGGGGGTGGGGGGGGTGGGGGGGAGGGGGGTGTTTGGGTGGGAGTATGTGTTTTGTTTGTTATCTACTGTTTTAAAGTTTTCAACAATATTTTTCTGTTTAAACAAAACAATATATTGAGATATGCCTTTTCCGATAAAACAAAGAGAGCTTAAAAATGAAACATTACGGCTATTCTGTTTTGATTACTTTCCATCCAGGGTCCAGAGAGAATGATTTAAATGGTAGCCATTGCTTTGGTTCTCTGCATGAGGACGGGTCATAAAAACTGAGTCAAAGCCGCCAGTGTCACCGATAGCTTTGGCAATGTATCGCATTCTATGAACACAGTCTGCCATCTTGATCCCATACTGAGGTTGTAGAGAGTACTGGAAGAAAAATATAACACTTAGATTGTCGAGAGTGCTGTCAGATAAATTAAAGAACTGAGATAGGAGAGAGTACTGACAGAGAAATATAATACTTAGTTTTTTTTAGAATATTTTGAGATAATAAATAAAAACAGAAAATCAATTTTTTTCAAATGCATTATCATTGATTTTTGATTCCTTTTATTTAAATTTTTTGAAACAAACAACAACATAAAAGTGACTAGTAAAACAAAGACATCAAATCAAATTGATTCCATGATTCAAATATGAATATTGTGGTATTAATAAAAATATACTTTATTTTGTAGCAGTAACTCCAATCAATCCATTACTTCACATTTAAGTCAGCATGTACACCTTTATTTGATGAAATGAACATAATCTCTTTTTAAAAATGTTTCGACTTTTCCTACCTCCACTTGACCAGGCTGGAATTCTTCCATTTGTGTCTCAACTGGAATGCCAGAGTTCAACAAGCCCAACATGACATCATATAAAAATGACAGCTCACCGTCCAGTCTGTACATGTTGACAATCTCATGGATCTGGAAAGAGACAAAAATTATTTTCATACTAAAACATCAACAAATGCTGTTTAATTTTAATGTATATTGGCCTTTTGACAGCACAGCAGTAAAGAAGCAATTTAACTTAGGTCTTCTTAGATTCTGGACTTAACATTGCACTTATTTAAAGTTACTAATAGATGCAACAGGTCTGCACCCTAAAGGAAATGCTTTTCAATATAATTAAGTTTTCAACACTCACAACATCAACTAATGAGATCAAATGTTCAACTGGTGAGATTTAATACCCAAATGGTGAAATTTAATATCCAGCTGGTGAGATTAAATAACCAACTGGTGAGATTACATGACCAAATGTGTTATTAAATGACCAGCTGGTGAGTTTAAAAAAGCTGTTTAGATTAAATGACAAATAGGTGAGATTAAATGATTAATTGGTGAGATTAAATGATTAATTGGTGAGATTAAATGACTGACTCACGTTCCCTCCCATTGGGTTTAGTGTTCCCTTGTGGAACATCATGAATTCTGTCTCATGAGCCGACATGATCTGGAAACCAATCTTCTCCAGTGCTGCAACCTGCCTCTTGGCAATCTCTCGGGGTGAGGAAGGGTCGGGTTTTTTGCTCGAGTCGTACAAGTCACACAACACCTGGCCCACCTGAAAAGAACAAGGAGTCGTGAATGGTCACACAAAAATCATATCCACGATTTAATTACAGCAGAAACATCAGGTTATCTGGTTATTGGATTGTCCAGACCACCATTTTGTGAACCACCAATGTACAGAATATGCCGGACAGGAAACATCCTCTACGACATTTATATTTCTTTTAATCAGATCAAAGGCATGCGCCTTGCAGGAAATCACCACACAAATCTTTGATTCGAGGATCAAAACTTTTTAAACAATACTAAATTCATTATTATTATTTATATAAAAACTACTGGTCACTATTAGTTTGCCATGCTTGAGTTCCTTTTGTAAATGAGAAATAAAATGCAAAGAAATAAAATAAAGAAATAAAACATTGTAGGTACCATATTGTAATGTTTGACCTCGAACTCTGAAATCCTTTCTTTAAAAAAAAAAAAGGGGGAGTTGGGTTTCCAAAATTTACCTTACTTAACTTACTATCTCCTGTATTTTATCTGTAAAATAAAATTCATGCACACAAACAGTAGGACTTCAAATGGGTTGTTGGGGATGGGTGGGGGTTAAGCTCCTTCATTTGTGATTCCCTAATGCCGGCTAATGTTTTCTAGATTAATGAGGCACAAACAATTTGCGTACATAAATCATAAAACGATATAGGTTAAGCTTTATTTAAGGTTACACAGAATACAAATGCAAACACTTCGGCAAATGCCTTCGTCAGTACAACAAAAAAAATTCATATAAGTGCAAATTAAATTTACATAATTCAAATATATATGTATCCTACACTTAATTTTAGGTAAGAAACACACACACACACATATATATATATATATATATATATATATATATGTATTATGTCAATTAAATTATACTTATATTAATGTTTTTATTGTAGGCCTACTGATGAAGTCATTTGCTGAAGTGTTTAGGGTAAACATAATTAAAGCTTAAACCTATATTATTTTATGTACAAAAATTATTTGTGCCTCATTAATCTACTTGAAAGCTTTATGTTTATGGCAGTCTGACACTGTTATCATTGTTAACTAATGTTTTCTAGAGATAAGAAATATACATTCTACGATATAATTGCAAGCCTATGACACCAGGCGCAATTTAAGGCTGGTTTTGTTTCTGCACATTTCAATAACCAAGGACCTTTCTTCCTTCCTTGCACAACCAACTCAGGGGTCGCAGGCTTGACAGATCAGGAAACATTCGACAGGTGGATGCTTTTGCTTGGCTGTATCTCAGAACTGTTTTAGGAACCTCAGAGTTGAAACCCAAAACACAGGTGGCTGGGGGGAAGGTGTGAAAAATAATTTGTTTAATATCACTGATCCATTGTTTGAATCTTACCGTTTGTTCTGTATACCTTCAATCAAGACTCTAATTAATACTTATGGAAATATCATTATTTTGATACTGTGTTCATTATGGCAATATTGTTACCGGTACTATGATACTGTGCTCATTATGGCAATATCATTAATATGTTATTGCGCTCTTTATGGCAATATCATTAAATGTTACTGTGCCCATTATGGCAATATCATTACTATGGTACAGAGCTCATTATGGCAATATCATAAATATGTTACTGTGCTCATTATGGCAATGTGATTTATATGTTATTGATTTTGACAACAGCATAGCTATGTTCCTGTGATGATTTGTTTTCAAATTATGACAATATCACGAAATGTTACTGTTATCGTAATAGCAAATGTAACAGATTTGGCCAGTGGGCATACTCACTGTTGGGCATCTCCATCCCTTCCTTCACAAATTTCTTCACCCCCGACCCCACAGCAAACTTTCCCCTCGGTCTCCCGAACACGTCACACACGGTAAACAGCACAGCGTCATAGTCATCTATACTTTCATCGTCCAGTCTTTTCTCCACATCGTAGAACGGCGTCTCCACGGGAGTCACGACCTGCGAGGTGGTTGTTGTGGTTGGCATCGCCAAGACTTAAGTTTGGACTTAAAATGTGCTTTGCCTGCCTGAGAATGAAAGAAAGATAAATCCTCATTGGGAGGAAAAAATGTCAACTTTTAAAATTTATTTGAGTAATTTAGCCTAGTCAAGAGTTGATGAAAATAATTCAGAGGAAATAGGTCACTTGCATAGGGTACTTGATGGCAAAATGTCAACTTGTCACTTGCGTTTGGAAGATCGTGTTTAAAATGACTGTGTTGGTTAACTGGGCCAGAGACCGAGGTCATCAAATACTGCAATGGCAGCTCCATTGTGTGATGAATTGTACACGGGTCTTTCAGCAAAAAGCAAACATGTAATTTCATTGACGCCATACGAGAGCCTTTCAAATCTGTTAGTTTCGCACAATAAGACAGAAGAATTGTGAACAGAACAGGTACCGACATGGGCGCCCGCAGAAAAATTTCTAGGGGAAAGGGGGGGGGGGGAATCGGTTACCTTTCCGGGGGGG
>CAXITT010000668.1:226922-237153 GCA_964033795.1 Lymnaea stagnalis | reverse complement strand
TTTTAATTTGGTTCCCCCCCCCCCCCCCCCCGCCCCAACTGTGAAGTTATCACCCCTGTGTGAAGGTGGTGTATACCTTTGAAGTTGTCACCGAGGGACACTTCTGATCCAAATCCTAGTTGAGATTTTAATTTTTTTTTTTTTTAATTAAAGACAAATAGCCAATCACAGACAGCAAAACAGAAAGAAGAAATGAAAGGACACGTACACAACATCAGAGAAATTAAGGAAACAATCACTTTTCACAGAAAATAATATTTTTTCAGGAATGAAATTCGTGTTTTTTTGTTTTTTTTGTTTGTTGTTTGTTGTTGGTTTTTTTTGGATTTAAAATTGTATTTCCACATTATGGGTGCGAAGAGCATAACATTCGACAACTTCAAACTTGTATAGATTGTCTCATTTCTCTTTTAATATGGTTTACTTTGTAAAGCGCTTCGAGCTTTTGGGGATAAAGCGTGATTTTTTTTCAAATAAACTTTATTATTATTATTCTTGTTCAAACTTAAGCAGGCCTGGGTAATGTAACCTCTGCGGGTAGTTGTCACGAATGTAGTCAATAAATCAAGCGTTAGGGCTGCACGTAAACGGGCCACGGTTTCTTCAGAGCCACTTGTTATCTTCTGCTTGAGATTGATACACCAAATAACAAAGCATTACACCATTGAATTGTTCTCTTGTGCACCTGATACACGAAGGACGCGGGTTTCCTGAGATTACAGAATCTAAAGAAGGCAGGTTACTATTTTTTAAAAAATAAATTGATTATTTAATTTAATTACTAAATTACCTGTACATAATTCACCCGAACGTGGGGAAAAAGTGGGTGGGGTTTACAGCATGATTGGCATCTAGCTGAGCTGCTCAAAGAATAAACGGATATGATCTTTAAAAAAGAACACATACGTTTTAAGGTAAGCATTTTCATATATTACACACACAGATTCATAACACTGGCACGTATTTCTACACTGCGGTCACTGGCGCATTGTTGCGATAGTACAGTGGTTCCCCGTCATCATAATGCCGCCACCACTTTAATACAGTTCCTCATGGTGTGGTGACCCCCCCCCCCAGCCATAATATCATATTCGTTGCTACGTCATCAATTTGTGTTTTCCGATCGTCTTAGGCGGCCGCTGTGTAAGGGTCATTCGGCCCCCCCCCCTGCCCCCAAAGGGGTCACGACCCACAGGTTGAGAGCCTCTGCTATTGTAAATACATGCTGGAAATCCACCAATAACCAAGCTTGGAATGTTCAATAATAACTGTGAGTCATGCAGTGCTCCTTGGCATACTCCAGTGGCGTAGCTAGGGATTTGGGGGCCCGTGGGGCTTGGCCTCTTTGGGGACCCTTGCATTTTGACATTCGACATTATTTAATGTAAAAAAAAAATATTTCGGACACTCCTGGGGGCCCCCCTTCAAGTAGGGGCCCCGGGGGGGGAATTTCGAATTTGGACCCCCCTCCCCAAGCTACGCCACTGGCATACTCCCTAGTTCTTTCTTGCCATTACCAGAGCCCAGCCTTTTACAACGATTGCACGACTAAAATGTCTATTCCAGTTAAAACAAATAACTTGACGATACCAGCCAAATGGCAAGTGATGATATCTTTCCTGTCGTGCTGGACAACGGCTCGGACACGTGTAAGGCCGGCTTGGCAAGGGAGGATGAACCCACGGTCATATTTCCTTCAGTGGTGGCTCAAGACAGCAACAAGGTAAGACAAGTGGCCGAAAACGGTCAACAGAAATTAAGTTTAAATTTGACTGTTCTTCATGTTTTGTGTGTATTTTTTTCTATTTCTGTTCTCACTATTCATTCTGTTCTTATTATTCTTTCTCTTCTTGCTGTTATTCTTGATCTGTCTGTTTTTTCATTTCTTCCTGTTCTTGATGTTCTTTATGTTATTCTTGTTCTTCCGTTTTTTTTCTATTCTTTGTCATCTTACTTTTCTTTCTCTTCTTCCAGTTCGTTCTGTTCTCTTTGTTCTTTCTGTTTTTTATGTTCTTTCTGTTATTGATGCTCTTCTTGTTCTTTCTATTCTTCCGTTTCTTTCTGTTCTTCTGTTTCTTTATTTTTTTTTCTCTTATTTCTGTTCTCCCTTTCCATTTTTTTCCTTCTGTTCCTGGCGTTCTTCGTGTTCTTTATGCACTTTCTGCTGTTCTTGTTCTTCCTGTTCTTCCTGTAATTCCTGATCTCCCTGTTCTTCATATAACATCGCTGTCGCTTATATTCGACACATAATCTCGGACATGTTTTCCCGTGAGGCTCTGTTGTCCACTGTAGGACATCGTGTCCAATGAACTGTTGATCGTCTAAGTTTTCGCCCGTCCATTTCGTGATATCCTCTCTGATTTACTCCAACGACAAGACCAGGTACGTTGGCCAGAAGGCACTAGATAAAGATGCCACCCTCCCCCTCAAATCACCAGTACAGAGAGGGCTGATTACCAACTGGGACGACATGGAGGCAGTATGGGATTATGTCTTTAAGGTGGGTCCACTGTATAGCTTAGAACAAAATCAATCACGAAAACCCACTGTCTGAAAAGCCACAGTTATATGACGAATGAAATGTAAAATTCGCCACACTTATATTATTATATCCCTATATAAGTCTTGAAATACAACTGTTAAATAACATTATATAAGTATGCAACTGCTTACGTGGGTTAACGGGTGCTTTTATCTTAAGTTTACTCAAAATGAAATTTGGATAAAGTTCGATATTTCAAGAATCATTTTCAATTCTACCAAATTCGTTGTACTTAAGAAGTCCATTCGCAACATGTGGTGTCGGTTGGCGATAGGGTTGCCAACCCCTTGTTTATGGCAGTAAAATTTTTCAGAGAAGCTTGACACAGTTTTATTTATAAGTAAAAAAAACAACCCCACTAAGTTCACCATCCTTGTCTTCTAAGCTTCTCAACAACGACCATTACAACATCACCAAAGACGATGACGGTCAATAGATTTAACCATCACGCTCAACATTTTAATTTATGCTCGTGACCAGGAGGCACTCGCCATTGACCCAAGGACCACGCCGGTCATGATGACCGAGACCCACAACAACCCCAGGACAAACAGAGAAAAGACAGCCCAGATATTGTTTGAAACCTTTCAGGTTCCAGCTTTCTTTATGGCCAGTCAGGTAGGTTCGATTGATTTGATCTCGATAGGTTTGATTGACCTGATATAGATAAGTTGGATTGACTTAAAATATAGATAGGTTTGATTGACCATATATATATATATATATATATATATATATATATATATATATATATATATATATATATAATATATAAACAGAATATAATATATATATATATATACACAAAGATTTGATGACTTGATATAGATAGGTTTGATTGACTTGGTATAGATAGGTTTGATTGACTTGCTATAAATAAGTCTTTCTCGTCCTTTTTGATGCGCTTTATAGCAAACATAGAGGTGTTGACACATGGGAAAAGCACCTTTCATTTATGATGATGTAGTTTTTACAAAGATTTGATGACTTGATATAGATAGGTTTGATTGACTTGGTATAGATAGGTTTGATTGACTTGCTATAAATAAGTCTTTCTCGTCCTTTTTGATGCGCTTTATAGCAAACACAGAGGTGTTGACACATGGGAAAAGCACCTTTCATTTATGATGATGTAGTTTTGTCTGTCTGACTTTCTTTCTCCTGTTTCAGTTTTAAAGATTTAATTAAAAAACTACACGGTGTGTATCTGTGCACTACACGGTGTAAATGTGTGCACTAAACTGTGTGAATGTGTGCACTGCACGGTTTGAATGTGTGCACTAGACAGTCAGCACTTTCTCTGCACCTTTTGAAATCTTCAAAAAAATAATTAGATATTCGTGATTGGCTTTGATTCATCCAAAAATTTTACACAAATGAAATTCCTTCATTCTTGACCGCCATCAGTTGAATTGTATACAGCAGTAAAAATATATCCTTCAATGCATATGTCGAATACAGATTTAACGGACCCTTCAAACAAGGAAAGTGTTGTGTGCTGAGGGTGGGGGGGGTGGGGGGATGTTGTTATGGAAAGAATGGATTTTTTAAAAAGTCCACAATTGATTGGTTTCATTGTTCTATCCCAACAAACAGTGGCAGAGGTAGTGTGTAAACTTCCTATCTACTTAAGTCACGTGACAAAACATGCATTCACCTAACGCTCTTTATGAGAAACCCAATTCGTGGAGTAAAACAACACTCGATTCAGTTACATTCGTACAAATGGGATTTTTAGATGTTTGAGACTTTACAAGAACATTTGGAGATTAGTGCACTACGTCTTCTCTAATTATCCCGGTAACACCGGGTCATATATTCTTGTTACATCATATTTAAATGGAGACGATTTCCGTAAAACAAAAAGACAACATCACGCACCAAACGCACTTGTGGTATTTTAAAGAATCCCATTTAGCGCAGTTGTCGGATATTATATTTTGCACGCCAGTGAACTCAACATCACAGCTATACCGTACTGTCTTTCATACCTAGAGAATTATATTGATTGATTTTAATGTTAATAGAAAACACACCGATTGTATTTCTCGTTTTTTCAATTACATTTCAGCCGGTTCTCAGCTTGTACAACTCTGGACGGACCACGGGGGCAGTCGTGGACATCGGTGAAGGTGTGACCACCGCTGTGCCGATTTACGAAGGTTTTGCCATCCCGGAGGCGGTCGTCAAGATGGACTTTGCCGGATATGACGTCACGGAATATCTCCTCACTCTCCTCGCTGGTACTGCTTTAAGGGCATTTAAACACCTATCATTTCTCACGAAGATAAATAGTTCATTCTACTCTCCCCCCCCCCCCCCCCCCCCCCCCCTCAATAGTTCTTAAACTGTTCATTGAAAAACAATCGCACCTATTATGTTTTAAAAATGTTTACTCGAATTCCTTTGAATGCTACCGTGAATACAACATTGTATATGTTAAGATATATTTTATAACCCAAGCATTATTCAATATCACTTTTTTGTGTTATAATTGGATTTAAAAAGGTTATTTTGATGGTCTAGTTTTTCAGTAGCATCAAACGTTCAGCAAAGAAATCCGAGAATCATTTATTTTATACGTAGCAGCTACATCTGGTTATTAACTATGAATATGTAGTAACTACATCTAGTTACCAACTAATGATGTTTTCTAAAGAGAACTCTAAGGTAATGATAATCTCCCCTCCAGGTAAGGGCTATAATTTGACCAGCCCACCAGACAGAAGGAGCGTCAAGAGGCTTAAAGAAACATCTTGCTCCGTTGCAGCCAACCAGCAAGCCCTAACACAGGCAAATCCAGCCACGACCTTTGAACTGCCTGACAAAAGAGTTATCACATTGGAAGACGAGAGGTGAGTTAGGGGCGGAAGTATAGATAATGGCTGTGCAAAGTTTTAAATATTGGGGCACATTTGACTGATGGTTGTCCAAAGTAGTAAAGATTGGGGCACATTTGACTGATGGCTGTCCAAAGTAGTAAAGATTGGGGCACATTTGACTGATGGCTGTCCTAAGTAGCATAGATTGGGGCACATTTGACTGATGGCTGTCCACATTAGTAAAGATTGGGGCACATTCGACAGATGGCTGTCCAAAGTAGTAAAGATTGGGGCACATTTGACTGATGGCTGTCGAAAGTAGTATAGATTGGGGCACATTTGACTGATGGCTGTCCAAATTAGTATAGATTTGGGCACATTTGAAAGATGGCTGTCCACATTATTAAAGATTGGGGCACATTTGACAGATGGCTGTCCAAATTAGTAAAGATTGGGGCACATTTAAAAGTTGGCTGTCCAAATTAGTAAAGATTGTGGCACATTTGACAGATGGCTGTCCAAAGTAGTATATATTGGGGCTCATTTGACAGATGGCTGTCCAAATTAGTAAAGATTGGGGCTCATATGACAGATGGCTGTCCAAAGAAGTAAAGATTGGGGCACATTTGACTGATGGCTGTCCTAAGTAGTAAAGATTGGGGCTCATTTGACAGATGGCTGTCCAAATTAGTAAATATTGGGGCTCATATGACAGATGGCTATCCAAAGAAGTAAAGATTGGGGCACATTTGATAGATGGCTGTCCAAAGTAGTAAAGATTGGGACACATTTGACAGATGGCTGTCCAAATTAGTAAAGATTGGGGCTCATATGACAGATGGCTGTCCAAAGAAGTAAAGATTGGGGCACATTTGACAGATGGCTGTCCAAATTAGTAAAGATTGGGGCACATTTGATAGATGGCTGTCCAAATTAGTAATGATTGGGGCACATTTGACAGATGGCTGTCCAAATTAGAAAAGATTGGGGCACATTTGATAGATGGCTTTCCAAAGTAGTAAAGATTGGGACACATTTGACATATGGCTGTCCAAAGTAGTATAGCTTGGGGCACATTTGACAGATGGCTGTCCAAATTAGTAAAGATTCGGGCACATTTGAAAGGTGGCTGTCCACATTAGTAAAGATTGGGGCACATTTGACAGATGTCTGTCTAAAATAGGTAAGATTAGGGCTCATTTGACAGACGGCTGTCCAAATTAGTAAAGATTGGGGCTCATATGACAGATGGCTGTCCAAATTAGTAAAGATTGGGGCTCATATGACAGATGGCTGCCTAAAGTTTTACAGATTGGGGCACATTTGATAGATGGCTGTCAAAATTTGTAAAGATTGGGGCACATTTGACAGATGGCTGTCCAAATTAGTAAAGATTGGG
Organism: Lymnaea stagnalis; assembly: GCA_964033795.1. Classification (NCBI taxonomy): domain Eukaryota; kingdom Metazoa; phylum Mollusca; class Gastropoda; family Lymnaeidae; genus Lymnaea; species Lymnaea stagnalis. Next base: position 230,390 of record CAXITT010000668.1, on the reverse strand, counting down.
GCACATTTGATAGATGGCTGTCCAAAGTAGTAAAGATTGGGACACATTTGACAGATGGCTGTCCAAAGTAGTATAGATTGGAGCACATTTGACAGATGGCTGTCCAAATTAGAAAATATTGGGGCACATTTGAAAGGTGGCTGTCCAAATTAGTAAAGATCGTGGCACATTTGACAGATTGCTGTCCAAATTAGTAAAGATTGGGGCTTATTTGACAAACGGCTGTCCAAATTAGTAAAGATTGGGGCTCATATGACAGATGGCTGTCCAAATTAGTAAAGATTGGGGCTCATATGACAGATGGCTGCCTAAAGTTTTACAGATTGGGGCACATTTGATAGATGGCTGTCCAAATTAGTAAAGATTGGGGCACATTTGACAGATGGCTGTCCAAAATAGTAAAGATTGGGGCACATTTGACGGATGGCTGTCCAAATTAGTAAAGATTGGGGCTCATATGACAGATGGCTGCCTAAAGTTTTACAGATTGGGGCACATTTGATAGATGGCTGTCCAAATTAGTAAAGATTGGGGCACATTTGACAGATGGCTGTCCAAAATAGTAAAGATTGGGGCACATTTGACGGATGGCTGTCCAAATTAGTAAAGATTGGGGCTCATTCGACAGATGGCAATCCAAATTATTAAAGATTTGGGCACATTTGACAGATGGCTGTCCAAATTAGTAAAGATTGGGGCACATTTGATAGATGGCTGTCCAAAGTAGTAAAGATTGCGACACATTTGACAGATGGCTGTCCAAAGTAGAATAGATTGGGGCACATTTGACAGATGGCTGTCCAAATTAGAAAATATTGGGGCACATTTGAAAGGTGGCTGTCCAAATTAGTAAAGATCGTGGCACATTTGACAGATGGCTGTCCAAATTAGTAAAGATTGGGGCTCATTTGACAGACGGCTGTCCAAATTAGTAAAGATTGGGGCTCATATGACAGATGGCTGTCCAAATTAGTAAAGATTGGGGCACATTTGACAGATGGCTGTCCAAATTAGTAAAGATTGGGGCACATTTGACAGATGGCTGTCCAAATTAGTAAAGATTGGGGCACATTTGACAGATGGCTGTCCAAATTAGTAAAGATTGGGGCACATTTGACAGATGGCTGTCCAAATTAGTAAAGATTGGGGCACATTTGACAGATGGCTGTCCAAATTAGTAAAGATTGGGGCACATTTGACAGATGGCTGTCCAAATTAGTAAAGATTGGGGCACATTTGACAGATGGCTGTCCAAATTAGTAAAGATTGGGGCACATTTGACAGACGGCTGTCCAAATTAGTAAAGATTGGGGCACATTTGACAGATGGCTGTCCAAATTAGTAAAGATTGGGGCACATTTGACAGACGGCTGTCCAAATTAGTAAAGATTGGGGCACATTTGACAGATGGCTGTCCAAATTAGTAAAGATTGGGGCACATTTGACAGACGGCTGTCCAAATTAGTAAAGATTGGGGCACATTTGACAGATGGCTGTCCAAATTAGTAAAGATTGGGGCACATTTGACAGATGGCTGTCCAAATTAGTAAAGATTGGGGCACATTTGACAGATGGCTGTCCAAATTAGTAAAGATTGGGGCACATTTGATAGATGGCTGTCCAAAGTAGTAAAGATTGCGACACATTTGACAGATGGCTGTCCAAAGTAGTATAGATTGGGGCACATTTGACAGATGGCTGTCCAAATTAGAAAATATTGGGGCACATTTGAAAGGTGGCTGTCCAAATTAGTAAAGATCGTGGCACATTTGACAGATGGCTGTCCAAATTAGTAAAGATTGGGGCTCATTTGACAGACGGCTGTCCAAATTAGTAAAGATTGGGGCTCATATGACAGATGGCTGTCCAAATTAGTAAAGATTGGGGAACATATGACAGATGGCTGTCCAAATTATTAAGATTGGGGCTCATTTGACAGATGGCTGTCCAAATTAGTAAAGATTGGGGCACATTTGACAGGTGGCTGTCCAAATTAGTAAAGATTGGGGCACATTTGACAGATGGCTGTCGAAATTAGTAAAGATTAGGGCACATTTGACTGATTGCTGTTCAAAGTTTTAAAGATTAGGGCACGTTTGACTGATGGTTGTGCAAAGTAGTAAAGATCGGGGCTCATTTGAATGATGGCTGTTCAAAGTCTTAAAGATCGGGGCATATTTGACTGATGGCTGAGGAAGACAAGCTTATCGTTTTCAGGTGATTCATAGCTACCGTATGTGACCCTAAGGATGGCCTGGTTCTCTCTGGCTTATCGTGAGGGGACTCGAGGTGGTGCTTTGAAGTTACTAAAATTGAGCGAACCCTGTGACTGACAGAAGGAGAAGACACTGTGTGTCTGTGTGTGTGTATTAGGACAATGCATGGGATGTCACTCATTAGCTACTTGGACAATTTTGAATGAAGAGTTTCTGTCCACACATCTCTTTTATTGTGTCTTCCATAACATAACTGGTAAACTTCAGAAACGGGTTTACGAACTCTCCAAAGCAAATCTTGGAAATTGCACTGCACCCGAAGTCGTGAATTCCATATTTAAAATAGATTTGATTTCAGCGGTCCCACCCACTCCCTATGATTTCAGTTTCCTGTTTATGGAAAAAGATTAGATTAAAGGTATTGTTGCAATTAACTCAGATGACATCACACAGGTATCGTGCGCCGGAAATACTCTTCCAGCCCCGCATCGTGGGTAGGAATGACATCAAAGGAATTCCCAATGTCATCCACGACGTCATTTCCGCTTGTGACATGAACACAAGGAAAGGTCTTTATAACAACATCATCTTGGCCGGCGGGAGCTCCATGCTGGATGGAATAGCGGCCCGGCTGCAGGTGGAGCTGGTGTCGCTGTGTCCACAAAATGCGCAGGTTTGTTGTCCGCCAGAGAGGTATTGTGTCTACTTTGTGCTGATAATTGTTTTGCTACTTTGAAGAAACATGTAAATATTATCGTTCATTTCTTTGCATCGAACCAGTTCTGGATCACTGTATAATGTTAATTAATACTAAAGTAACGACACGTCAAAATCACGTAAAATCAAGATTTCAATCACTGTGTATGAAAATGAATGTTGTTACAAGGGTTTCTTACATAGTTATATCATTACTTTATTTTATTTTTAATTAAAGGTTAACTTTTATTTTAACAACATTTCTGATGAAATATCTCCCTTGAGGATGTACGTTCACCGCGCAATGTCATTGGTTAGCCTTGCACTCGTTGAACTAAATTTTTTGTTCCACCCTAAAATGAATTATTTCCCTTCCGATAGATAAAGATCAACGCCAGACGAGACCGCCATCTTGCTGCCTGGATTGGTGGCTCCATCTATGCCACACTTCCGGCATTCCAGCAAACGAGCGTCACCAGACAAGAATATGAGGAGAGGGGCGCGGCTGCAGTTCACCAAAAAATTGTTTAAGTTAAAGTAAAGCGGAACGGGGGGG
>CAXITT010000668.1:176484-223335 GCA_964033795.1 Lymnaea stagnalis | reverse complement strand
CTTACAAGTCAAGTGTCAGCCAAATAAGATTGAGCTTACAAGTCAAGTGTCAGCCAAATAAGATTGAGCTTACAAGTCAAGTGTCAGCCAAATAAGATTGACCTTACAAGTCAAGTGTCAGCCAAATAAGATTGACATTACAAGTCAAGTGTCAGCCAAATAAGATTGCGCTTACAAGTCAAGTGTCAGCCAAATAAGTTTGAGTTTACAAGTCAAGTGTCAGCCAAATAAGATTGAGCTTACAAGTCACGTGTCAGCCAAATAAGATTGAGCTTACAAGTCACGTGTCAGCCAAATAAGATTGAGCTTACAAGTCACGTGTCAGCCAAATAAGATTGAGCTTACAAGTCACGTGTCAGCCAAATAAGATTGGGTCTCCCAGTCACGTGTCAGCCAAATTCTTATTACATGAATGAATATTTCTTACAATTTCAGATTTATCCATAACCTATTTGTTATCATTAAATTTAACCAATTAAGTTGCTTAGATAAGAAAACTCGTTCAAGTGCAGACTTCAAAAAAACAAAACAAACAATTTATCATCGGATGTGGTCACGATTAAGATTAATCCATTTGAAAATCATGGTTTGCAGACTTTGCCCGAACGGGTGCTAAATTTCCCGAATGTTGTATGTACAAGCGCTAAATAACTCAAACCTCAAAAATCATAAACTCTGCCTCGAAAGCGGACTGGACGGACAGGCCGAACTCCTGCTTTAACCTTTGAACTTGCTTCACCGCAGCTGCCCTCGGGGATAAGGTGATCTCAGCGTGGTTGACGGGAAGGACTAACTGGCACATCGCCCCACCCACTCTCAGTCCATCATTTGACAGCCATGGCATGGGTTTAAGGGTCGAGAGGTCAACCTCTGCCGAGCCTGCCGTTGAGCTTGCGTCATAAATGAGGAAATTTGAAGAGGACCGGATGTTGCCAAAACGAAAGCTTCCTGGGAATTAAATAATAATAATTAAAAACTAAAAAAAAAAAAAAAATATATATTTTTTATCAAAGACCAGCTTAAACGCACTAAAAAGTTGACACTACTTTAAAATTTAACTGATGCCGTCCGTCACAATGTGATGATGGCGTATACTTTGCAGGACGAAATCACGAGGCCTTGAAAATTGTTTGGGAGGATAAGCTGGTTCCTTAGATATAGATAGCAAATCGCATCTCTCCACGCACCTGGATAACCCAAAGGGAAACATAATGTATGGACGCTACAGCTTGGAACTTGTAGCGTCGCAGGAGTTGCTGGAATTTTCATTGTGTCAATGCCAAGCCGCCTACGGGACTCCTATCCGGGTTCGAATTTTAACGTTATCCTTATGACTTTAATTAAGTGCTGAAGATATGCATATGTAGATTTAAATTTAAAAAAAAAACAATAACACAAAAACATTTCCATTTATTTCGATAGATACAAGAATCTTGTCCATGGTTGGCGAGTCCAGTCTACCCGGCGTTCTAGTTATGTTTTAGTTGTCTAGGCATTCGCTGGGGATTGCGCTCCGGTCCACTCCCCCCCCCCCCCGCAACGCTCAGCCCCGCGCCATACATAGAGAATGTTTACATTTAGCTTTATCATTTTAAACTTAATCTGAGAGCAACGGAAGAGGTGGAAATTTAGTTTCCCTATCCTAAATGTGATTATTAAAAAAAACAACACCTTTTTAGTTGTTTCAAAAGAGTAAAAAGGAAATGAGCGAAAACCTGAAGGAAAAGGACGCAACAAAACAAGAACGTGTCGGCAAGAAGCCTTCATCAGTGAATAAACAACAGTAAAAATAGAATGAAATACAAAAAATAACGCATAGCTGTAATGTAGTATCTGAGAGCATAGCAAAAGGAACATGACAGAACATAAAGTATGAGACGTTAAATACAGGCAAAAAGGAAGAGAAGAGAGGACAAGTAAATCCACTGCGATTGGTTGCAACGAGGAGGGGCGGAGAAAAGGTTTAACAGGTGAATGAGAACATGCCATTCATGCCGTGTGGTGACAAGGTCTCATTAGGATTCATCAGCTTGTTTTCCGACTTCACCCGGTTTGGTGTGTTTGTACAGGACACGCTTGCGCTGAAAGTAAAATCCACAAAATCCCCGTTTTCGCCTCTACAACACTTCAAGACGCACGTTTGATCTCGACTTTTTTTTTTGACGTCAACACGCATTTGTTTTCACTGTCACACTTTTGAACTGTTAAACAAACGGCTTTTCTTTACGTATTTCTATCTTACCTCCGCCATTCCCGTTTTAATCCGTGCCTTTCTTAACGACGGGACAAGACTAGCAGCGGAGACAGGTTTGACATCGTTATTGTTGCCTCATGTCATCTTCGGTTGTGTTTACGTTTTTAAACAAAAATTATACCGTTGAAAAACTTTTTTTTTTTTTTTATTTTGTTACAAAAATAAAAACTATATTTTTATGAACGAAAAAAAAAAAGTTCTATCCTTGAAAACGCCACTTGCAGTTTTGGAAAAAAGATGTAAAAGGACGACATCTCTGCTTCTCCACNTTTTCTTTTTTTAACAAAAATTTTTCCGTTTAAAAATTTTTTTTTTTTTTTTATTATGTTACAAAAATAAAAACTATATTTTGATGAACGAAAAAAAAAAAGTTCTATCCTTGAAAACGCCACTTGCAGTTTTGGAATAAAGATGTAAGAGGACGACATCTCTGCTTCTCCACTGGCTACACTACAGATCCCAAGTCATGACGCCGTACGCCACCTCTGCTGCTCCACTGGCTACACTACAGATCCCAAGCCATGACGCCGGACGCCACCTCTGCTCAACCACTGGCTACACTACAGATCCCTAGTCATGACGCCGTACGCCAACTCTGCTTCTGAACTGGCTACACTACAGATCCAACTCATGACGCCAGACGCCACCTCTGCTTCTCCATTGGCTACACGACAGATCCCAAGTCATGACGCCGGCCGCCACCTCTGCTCACCCACTGGCAACACTAGAGATCCCAAGTCATGACGCCGTACGCCACCTCTGCTTTTCAACTGGCTACTCTACAGATCCAAAGTCATGACGCCAGACGCCACCTTTGCTTCTCCACTGGCTACACTACAGATAACAGGCCATGACGCCACCTCTGCTTCTCTACTGGCTACACTACAGATCCCAAGTCATGACGCCGGACGCCACCTCTGCTTCTCCACTGGCTACACTACAGATCCCAAGTCATGACGCCAGACGCCACCTCTGCTCATTCACTGGCTTCATTACAGATCCCAAGCCATGACGCCGGACGCCACCTCTGCTTCTCCACTGGCTACACTACAGATCCCACGTCACGACGCCGGACGCCACCTCTGCTCATCCACTGGCTACACTACAGATCCCACGTCACGACGCCGGACGCCACCTCTGCTCATCCACTGGCTACACTACAGATCCCACGCCCTGACGCTAGTTTGCTTAGCACGCACTTTTAGTGTCTAGTTTGTTGCATTAAAAAAAAAAAAAAAGTTATAAAAAGTATTGAGAAGGGCTTAAAAAATGTCGGGAAAAGCTGCTGTCAACAATGAGCAATTTCTGGCTGGAAGACGATAAGGGGGTTATTTTACATCAGATTTAATGAAATCGGCTGTAAAAACAGGTCTCGCAATGTTGGTTGTGTGTGCATGTGGGCACGAATGCTGGGAAGTGTTGGGTCGAGATAAGGTTGGCGAGAGGAATGGAAATACAGGAATGACAATGATAAGATTTGTTAGAGCGCGAGAAATTTAACGAGCGGGAGGAAAAGAGAAGCAGACAGAGGGAGGAAAAGAGAAGCAGACAGAGGGAGGAAAAGAGAAGCAGACAGAGGGAGGAAAAGAGAAGCAGACAGAGGGAGGAAAAGAGAAGCAGACAGAGGGAGGAAAAGAGAAGCAGACAGAGGGAGCGAAAAGAGAAGCAGACAGAGGGAGCGAAAAAAAAAAAGAATGGGAGAAAGGATAAGAAAGAAAGGAAGGAAGAAAGAAAGAGAAAGCAATAGGGAGATCAATGGAAAACGAACATGGTGAAAGGAGAAATAAAAGAGATTGGTAGAAATTCCGAGAGACAGCGAGACTGACAGACATACATCTGTTACAGTATACATCTTTTCGTCGCTCTATAATAAAGAATGCCTGGTTTTCATAATTTACCCGAACAAATCGATGGATTAAAAGTAAATTGTCGAAGAGAAGATTAAATATTGATAGAGGCATGACTTAGTTGAAGATAGTGTAACAAAAGCAACATTCGTACCTTCATTCATTCAATCCTCGTGTGTGTGTGTGTGCCGATTAAGGTATGAGGCGGATGGCCAAGTAACGCCACTTCTGTCCATCGGCCGCTTTTGTGAGAACTGTCTGCAGGGTCAGGTTTCTGTTACGGGAATCTTTTTCTATTGCTCTGTGCGAGGCTTCCCAGGGTCCTCTCATGTTGGTTTCTTTTATCCTGGGCTGTCCACCTAAGCGCTGGCCATCTTAGCGCTGTCCACCTAATAGCTGGCCATCTTAGTGCTGTCCATCTAATAGCTGTCATCTTAGTGCTGTCGCTCCTATTACTTTCCATCTAAGACAATCTAAGTGCTGTCCATCTTAGTGCTGTCCATCTTAGTGCTGTCCATCTTAGTGCTGTCCATCTGTTCGCTGTCCCTCTTAGTGCTGTATATCTTAGTGCTGTCCATCTTAGTTCATTCCATCTTAGCACAGTCGATCTTAGTGCTGTTCATCTTAGTGCTGTCCATCTAAGTGTTGTCCATATAAGTATTGTCCATATAAAAACTGTCAATCTTGGTGCTGTCCATCTTAGTGCTGTCCATCTTAGTGCTGTCCATCTTAGTGCTGTCCATCTTAGTGCTGTCCATCTTAGTGCTGTCCATCTTAGTGCTGTCCATCTTAGTGCTGTCCATCTTAGTGCTGTCCATCCTAGTCCTGAGCAATAAGATTGGTCGCATTCTACAAACATGACCCAGCTATAGTACGGTTTCTTAAATGGCTGTCACTGCCGATCTACAGGTCAGAATCACATATAGAGATTGTCGTAGCCAGAAAATCCCGCGGGTCCTTAGTAACAATTGAGTAAAAGAGGAGAACTGTCGACCTCGGATACACAGTGGTGTTCTAACAATAACATAAAGACTAGAATTCTCCAGATGCTTGTGTTAACCAGGGTTTCCCAACCTACTCCCAATGTGCTAAACCGTCACGTGACCTGGCCTTCACTGTGATCGTTTGATCCATCCAGGCGTTTTCTTTTTTGTTTTTTACCGGCATTTTTTTGGACATTGACTTTGAGGCGTATGGCACAGGTTTTTTAAATGTTCCTAGACACCTCGGTAATTGCCAGACAGTAATCTTGCACCCATCAGCACTAGGTCATCAGCACTAGGCCATCAGCACTAGGCCATCAGCACTAGGTCATCAGCACTAGGTCATCAGATCCAGGCCATCAGATCCAGGCCATCAGATCCAGGCCATCAGATCCAGGCCATCAGATCCAGGCCATCAGATCCAGGCCATCAGATCCAGGCCATCAGATCCAGGTCATCAGATCCAGGCCATCAGATCCAGGCCATCAGATCCAGGCCATCAGATCCAGGCCCATCAGATCCAGGCCCATCAGATCCAGGCCATCAGATCCAGGCCATCAGATCCAGGTCATCAGATCCAGGCCATCAGATCCAGGCCATTAGATCCAGGCCATCAGATCCAGGCCATCAGGTCGCATCGCATTTCTTGCCCCTCCCTTTAAGTGATTTTTTCCTTTTGTTTCCGTAGCACGCGCTAATCGTTAGATGGCGAAAAGTGAATCTCTGTGAGTATGCTTCCCTCATTCACGCCAGTCTCAATTGGGAAAGCTTTCATTCAGATGACCGCTGTGTCAAAAGCCATCATAGACAAACAAAATTGATACCTCAAGTCCTTATGGACAAGAAGTTAAAATATTTTTAAGTATGTTCAGTGATCACTCGTGTGAACACTCGCAAATAGAAATATGAAAGTTAGAGCATGTTAATGATTTATCGGTGATTAAGTTTACATGGAATCAACGCCACGTCTTACTGACATGTCTTAAGCTTCACCTGAATTTCCAAGGACGTCCTTGACCTTCTTGGCCGATAAAGTTAAATGGCGCACGGCACCGCTGAGCCCACAGAGGGACAGTTGCACGACGTCAAACTGGTCCAGTTGGTCAAGATGGGAAGACCCCATTCTGATGCGGTCTGAAAATAAAAAAGTCAATTGCAATTTAGCTCAAGTATATTTTCCATTTTCTAGTGAGTTTCCATAACCGGAAACCAGGCAGGTGTTGGATGCCATCTGGAAAATTGTAGGACAAGAACTAGACAGACGGTTTTGTGAGGACGTTCACGAGGACGTTCATGAGGACGTTTATGAGGACGTTCATGAGGACGTTCATGAGGACGTTCATGAGGACGTTCATGAGGACGTTCATGAGGACGTTCATGAGGACGTTTATGAGGACGTTCATGAGGACGTTTATGAGGACGTTCATGAGGACGTTCATGAGGACGTTCATGAGGACGTTTATGAGGACGTTCATGAGGACGTTCATGAGGACGTTTATGAGGACGTTCATGAGGACGTTCATGAGGACGTTCATGAGGACGTTCATGAGGACGTTCATGAGGACGTTCATGAGGACGTTCATGAGGACGTTCATGAGGACGTTCATGAGGACGTTCATGAGGACGTTTATGAGGACGTTCATGAGGACGTTCATGAGGACGTTCATGAGGACGTTCATGAGGACGTTCATGAGGACGTTCATGAGGACGTTCATGAGGAATGAGGACGTTCATGAGGACGTTCATGAGGACGTTTATGAGGACGTTCATGAGGACGTTCATGAGGACGTTCATGAGGACGTTCATGAGGACGTTCATGAGGACGTTCATGAGGACGTTCATGAGGACGTTCATGAGGACGTTCATGAGGACGTTCATGAGGACGTTTATGAGGACGTTTATGAGGACGTTCATGAAGACGTTCATGAGGACGTTTATGAGGACATTCATGAGGACGTTTATGGGGACATTCATGTGGACGTTTATGAGGACATTAATGAAGACGTTTATGAGGGCATTCATGAGGACATTTATGAGGACATTCATGAGGACATTTATGAGGACATTCATGAGGGCGTTCATGAGGACGTTCATGAGGACGTTCATGAGGTGGTTCATGAGGATGTTCATGAGGACGTTCATGAGGACGTTTATGAAGACATTCATGAGGACGTTCATGAGGACGTTCATGAGGACGTTTAACACCGTGACGAATTTTCCATAAAAAGCACACACACTAAACAGCTCAACGCCTCTTTTAGTCTTCACCAATGGCAGCAACGTCGACATCAATGGCGGATCCGAAGCGGATGTAAGGGCTGGAATTGGAAAAGCTGTATCAGAATGTGTGTTGTTAAAGAAAATATGGAAGTCGAAGGAGCTGAAGCTGCAAAACAAAGTCAGAATCTTTAACAAAAATAACAAAACAGTCCTATTATAAGGAGCATAAGCTTGGGAAACAACAGCGAGCTTTACGCAAAAAAGTGCATATCTTCATAAACACATGCCTTAGAAACTTTCTGAACATCAAATGGCCAAATGCCATCACTAACAAAGATGTACTAGAAAGGACTTACCAGGTGCCCATTCATCAAGACATCATATGGAAAAGATGGAGGTGGATAGGGCACACTCTCCAAAAAAAAAACAAACCCAGATGGCATCACCAGACAATCCATGGAGTTCACGGGGAAAAGGAAAGAAAGTTATGCCAAAGAATACACGGAGACGCGGGCTAGAAACAGACACGCAAAATATGAGATACTCATGGAAGCAACTGGAAAGGAAATGACAGGACCGTGATGAATGTAAAAATCCTTGTGGACGGCCTTTGCCCCAGACAGGGTAAAAAAGCATAAGAAGAAGAATGAATTTATTGGCCGCATTAAAAAGAATTGAGGACCGCATTAAACAAAACGCAAGGGCCAAATGCAGACGCAGGGAAAGAGTTTGAGACCCTCCTTTGTTTCTCAGCCGCGCCATGTACTTATCGACATTTTACCGGACCACTTCTCCAAGTGTTGATGGTTTGCGATGAGAAGAAGTGGAACTCGTGGTACTTCTGAACACTGTGACATTTACAGAGCACGAGTCGAGGAGCTCTAAGTATTTGAATTATCTTTTAGCAGACCTAAGTATTTGTAACATGTGTTAGGGGATCTAAGTATGTGTAGCATGTTTTAGGAGTCCTAAGTATTTGTTAAATGTTTTAGGAGATATAAGTATTTGTAAAGTGTTTCAGGAGATCTATCTATTTGTAACATGTTTTAGAAGATCTGTAATAAATATGGAGGAAGAGAACTACACAGTCACATAAACTTATTACTAAAAATTGGCAAGAAGAGAAAATTCCAACAGTATAGGAAACAGCACTAATAACCGCAATGCACATGAAATCTCCCTAGTACATGTTTCATACAAAATACTGACAAAGCTAATGGCCAAAACGCTACTACCGTACACTGAAGAAATACTAGAATGTAGATTCAGGCAAAACAGATCAACGACTGATCAGATTTTAACCATCACGAGCCTATTAGAGAAATATTACAAATATAATATACATGTACATCAACTCTTTGTAGACTATATTACAGCGTATGAGAGCATCAAAAGAAACATCTACATGAGACTCTGCAAGAGTTTGGCCTTCAAGAGTTTGGCAAGCAAGAGTTTTGGCCTGCAAGAGTTTGGCCTGCAAGAGTTTGGCAAGCAAGAGTTTTGGCCTGCAAGAGTTTGGCCTGCAAGAGTTTGGCAAGCAAGAGTTTTGGACTGCAAGAGTTTGGCCTGCAAGAGTTTGGCAAGCAAGAGTTATGGCCTGCAAGAGATTGGCCTGCAAGAGTTTGGCCGGCAAAAGTTTGGCAAGCAAGAGCTTTGGCCTGCAAGAGTTTGGCCTCTGCAAGAGTTTGGCAAACAAGAGGTTGAGACTGCAAGAGTTTGGCCTGCAAGAGTTTGGCAAGCAAGAGTTATGGCCTGCAAGAGATTGGCCTGCAAGAGTTTGGCCTGCAAAAGTTTGGCAAGCAAGAGTTTTGGCCTGCAAGAGTTTGGCCTGCAAGAGTTTGGCCTGCAAGAGTTTGGCCTGCAAGAGTTTGGCCTGCAAGAGTTTGGCAAGCAAGAGTTTGGCCTGCAAGAGTTTGGAATACCCAAACAAACTGACAAGAATAATTCATATAACATTAAACTTAACCCAAAAAGCAATATCAAGATTTAGGGTTGAAAAATTCAAGGGAATTTCAGATTAGACAATGCGTAAGACAACTGTCTAACTCCCTTGAAGGCTATTGAATCAAACATTAGAGAGAGTTATAAGAAGCTTAAATATCGACACTCGAGTGAAAAATAGCAGGGTTTTCTGTGTGAAACCCAAGACCCACAACCACTTTCTACAATTAAATCCTTCAGTATAGGGAAGGGTATTAAAGAAATTTCAAAATCCTTTATTGAATTAGAAGACGCAGCACTACGAGCAGGGCTCGAAGTTAAAAAAAAAAAAAAAATCAAAATACATGACAATGGTAAGAGAAGAATAGACAGATGAAGCCATTAAAATTAGAAACTAGACATTTGAAAACGTAAATCAATTCGAATATCTATGATCTTTATTAAATGAAAGAAACGAATTACTAACAGAAAGAAAAGAAAGAATATCAGCCGGAAACAGGGCATACTTCAGTGGTCAGAAACACCCAAAAGTAAAAGCATTACAAGAGAAACAAAGAAAACTATTTATCAAACTGTGATCAGACCAGTTGTTACATATGCAAGTGAAACTTGGACCCTAACAAAAACGGCAGAAAACCCATTGAACACGTGGGACAGAAAGGTTCTCAGGATAATATATGGGCCAACAAAGGATAAATATGGATAGAGAATACGAACAACCATGAATTATAGAGTCTATATCAAGATCCCACGATAGTAGCAGAAATAAAAAGGGTAGGCTACGCTGGGCAGGACAGAGAGAATGCCAAATAACAGAGGAGTGAAGAGGGTGCATCAACAAAAAGGAAAATGGCTCAAAGGCAGACCGAGGGGTAGATGGATGGATGATGTGACGGCTCAAAGGCAGACCTATTCTTAGATGGATGGATGATGTGGAGAAAGATTAATAACAACTGGGCATCCAGGCATGGAAAAGAAAAGCATTAGTTTGGTCTGAGTGGAAGGAAGTGGTGAGGCAGGCCAAAGCCCTACATGGGATGTAGCGCCACAGGGACGGATGGATTTAGAAGATAAAGTATTTGTAACATGTTTTAGGAGACCTAAGTATTTGTAGCATGTTTTAGGAGACCTATGTATTTGTAACATGTTTTAGGAGATTTAAGATTTTGTAACATGTTCTAGGAGTTCAAAGTTTTTGTAACAGGTTTAACAATTTATAAACTCCACCCCTAACCCAAATAGGAAATAATCACTGGGTGTATGAAATGCCGGAGCAAACGCTTTAGACATGGAGTCGGGCTCAAAGAGTAAAAATAGCTGCGCAGCTCTGCCATTCCTGCGAGTGCATTGACACAGCAAATCACAGACAGTGTGACACAAAACTAGGGAGTGCTTTGACACAGGAAATCCCAGACAGTGTGACACAAAACTAAGGAGTGCTTTGACACAGCAAATCACAGACAGTGTGACACAAAACTAGGGAGTGCTTTGACATAGCAAATCAAAGACAGAGATACACAAAACTAGGGAGTGCTTTGACACAGCAAATCAAAGACAGTGTGACACAAAACTAGGGAGTGCTTTGACACAGCCAATCAAAGACAGACAGACACAAAACTAGGGAGTGCTTTGACAAAACAAATCAAAGACAGAGAGACACAAAACTAGGAGTGCTTTGACAAAGCAAATCAAAGACAGAGAGACACAAAACTAGGGAGTGCTTTGACAAAGCAAATCAAAGACAGAGAGACACAAAACTAGGGAGTGCTTTGACAAAGCAAATCAAAGACAGAGTGACACACAACTAGGGAGTGATTTGACAAAGCACATCACAGTCAGTGTTAAAGAAAACTACTGTCACGACAAAAAAGGTGTACCGTGTGTTCGTAACCTTTTATGAGTGAAACGAATGTAGGTGAATTATGACAAGCACTTGATGCTGACATTGTCGGGTCAAAGTTTATCTGCCGGCATTTCGACAAAAAGTTTACAATCCCCATTACGGCGGTCAGACCACCGTGCCTCAACGTGCCTCACTTGCCTCACCGTGCCTCACTTGCCTCACCGTGCCTCACTTGCCTCACCGCGCCTCACTTGCCTCACCACGCCTCACTTGCCTCACCGCGCCTCACTTGCCTCACCGCGCCTCACTTGCCTCACCGCGCCTCACTTGCCTCCCCGCGCCTCACTTGCCTCACCGCGCCTCACTTGCCTCCCCGTGCCTCACCGTGCCTCACCGTGCCTCACTTGCCTCACCATCCTAGGAGAGTGATATCGAATTTCCCCTTAAACATGCAGCTTTGATGTTATTTAGTGAGTCACTGTGAGAAATTACTTGTACTTGCCTCACCGCGCCTCACTTGCCTCACCGTGCCTCACCGTGCCTCACCGTGCCTCACTTGCCTCACCATCCTAGGAGAGTGATATCGAATTTCCCCTTAAACATGCAGCTTTGATGTTATTTAGTGAGTCACTGTGAGAAATTACTTGTCATAGATTTATAACAGGGTATTAGCCAATATTTTGTTTTCCGTCTACACGTCACACGTCTACGGGAAAACGCTCCTCATTCATTATCCCGATATTTTACGGGGACATTTTTTTTCTCCCCTTTACGGATATAAGTTTAAACCCAAGTCATCACAAATTAAAAAAAATGTTCAAACTTTTGACTCCGGGCCCTTAGGATTTATTGGGTCAACTATAAAAATATCATCAGTGAAGACAAAGTATTAAAACATAAAAAAAAGAAGAAACAAAAGAAAGAAACCCAAGGAACTGGGACCCGCCAATCTAAAGATGGCGCTCCGGCGTCTCCAAAGATAACATTGGTCCCTGCAAGTGGTTGAAGGTTATCGCAACAACCCTTCGAGTGCTTTACAAAACGTATTGGATTAAAAAAATAATAATTTCTAAGCGGAATCGCCATTTTTTTTTAGCCACCCTAAACGGTTTGCTAGCAGCGGCGGGTGAGAGAGGAGGGGAATAAAGGAGGGGGGTAGGGGGTGTTAGAGAGAAAGAGAGACAGTAGTGTAACACTGGAGCTGATTCAAAGTCAAATGTGTGTATTTACAATCAGTGGCGTAGACAGAGGGTGTGGAAGGAAGTGGGGGGGGGTGGGGGGTTCACGGCACTTTTATTATACTTTTTTTGTATAGAGTTGTGCCATTTTCGGCAAGCTTAGTGCGGTTCTATCGTGGCAGAATAGCGGTGAAATGCTTGGCAGTAGCGGCACTAAGTAAAAAAAAAAAAAGTTTGGCAGCGTAATTTTGAAGGATTAGCAGTGCCCCCCCCCCCCCGAAAAAATAAAAAAAATAAAATAAAGTTTTCTGGTGAAAGGTTAGAACGTCAAGCTGGAGTGAAATTGGTTAGAATGTTGAGGCAGAGTGAATGGTTAGAATGTGAAGCTGTAGTGAAAAGTTAGAATGTGAAGCAGTAGTGAATAGTTAGAATGTGAAGCAGTAGTGAAAAAGTTAGAATGTAAAGCTGTAGTGAAAGGTTAGAATGTCAAGCTGAAGTGAAAGGTCAGAATGTAAAGCTGTAGCGAAAGGCTAGAATGGGAAGCTGGAGTGAAGTAAGCAAGATCAAGTAACGGTATAACTTGAATAGACAGGGTGACTCCAGTTACAAACCTTCAACCCCACATGTTCATCGCACCCCTGACCGCTACACGCTCTCTTGTACCAACCCATTTCAGAGACATAGATAAGGTGGGGGTGGCCAGATTGGGGACAAATGTCCACTGGGCGCCAGTCTTGCAGGGGGCGTAGAAATAGGTTTTCATGTCATGTTATTGATGAAAAGAATAAGTTTCAGAGTTGAGGGGGTTGTAAAAATGAATCTTGTCCCCGGTTGCTAATCACGCTAGCTACGCCGCTGACCACTTTACGCCCACTTGTACTGACCCCTGTACGCCCTCTGGTACTGGCCCTTTACGCCCACTTGTACTGACCCCTGTACGCCCACTTGTACTGACCCCTGTACGCCCTCTTGTACTGACCCCTGTCCCTGTACGCCCACTTGTACTGACCCTTGTACGCCCTCTTGTACTGACCCCTGTACGCCCTCTTGTACTGACCCCTGTACGCCCTCTCGTACTGACCCCTGTACGCCCACTTGTACCGATCCCCTTACCAACACTTTGCCTTAGTACTGAATGTATCAATGCTCAAGGAGATAGAAAGTGGGCCATGCCCGGACGTAATGATTTTTCATTTCCTACGGGTTGCTAAACCACCTCGTTGTTTTATTGATTCCGGTCGTGAGCAGAGATTCTAAAACTGTGGGACGGAATCAGCGGTTTCATACAGTTTGTAAAAAAAACGAAAAAACAACAACAAACCAACTTCTATGTACTGCACATGGGATCATAGGCAACAATCCCAGAATTAAATTACAAAAAAAAAAAAAAATGCATAGAGGACAGGAAAGAAATAAAAGTAGAAAGCTAGATGAATGGGAAGACAGGCAGACAGTACGATAGACAGACTGGCAGATAGATGGACGGGCAATTAGTTTATTTTTGAGTTTCGTGGACCTTATTATTTTTTCATCATCATACTCATATAGTGGATATCTTATTACAAAATAAATATTACAAAATTATTTTTTCTTTTTAAATAAAAAAAAAAAAAAATCAGAAGGACGAAAAAAATATTTAATCAATTAGTTTATTTTTGAGTTTCGTGGATCTTATTATTTTTTCATCATCATACTCATATAGTGGATATCTTATTACAAAATAAATATTACAAAATTATTTTTTCTTTTTAAATAAAAAAAAAAAAAAATCAGAAGGACGAAAATAATATTTAAATTCCCCAAGAAGGCCACCCCTTTAAAAATCTCATATAATGACGTAGTTTCACCATTATTTGAAATGTACGGTGTTACGCTAAAAATCCCATATGATGACCTAGTTTCTTCATATTTGAAATGTGTGGTGTTATGATATATAATCTCATATAATGACGTACTTTCACCATATTTGAAGTTTATGGTGCTATGGTAAATTGTAAACTATTAGAAAATCCAAAATCTCGAGGAAAATGGAAGGGAAAACGCGAAATACAATTTATCAAAAACATCCATGAAATAGTATTTTAAACTTTTCATAGGCACCAACTGAATCGTCCGATATAAATGATAATAATTATTTGTATAATAATTTAAATAAAGTAGAACAACGGTTACGAAGCAAAGTATTTAATGCAAAAAAAAATTAGACCTTTTTTTTTTAAATAAAAAAAAGAGTATTAAAAAAATATATTATTAGTCTAATGGTGCTCCTTGTAAAATAAAAAGAATGTATGACATAGATATAAGTTCTGTGGGCCCAGACCATTTCATTTTAAGAAAGAATCATCTGTATTGTAGAAATACCTATTGCACACTTATTGGGTACTGCATGTAATATGATCTACAGCCGGCCTTGTGAATATGGGTGACCAGTTTGAGAACCGCTGTAATTTAGCATTAGCGTTCCCCAGACAGGGCGCGATGGATTTGTTAATTCAGCTTTCACACACTTCTCCCTGACTGAGCCAGAGACTGGAAACAAGATGATTCCACTTCCAAATACTTAATTAACTATTGACTTAGTACCTGGCGGCATCCAGGGGTTAAGTAGGCGTTTCTACTTCCAAACAACTGATTAAATGTTGACTTAGTACCTGGTGGCATCCAGGGGTTAAAGTAGATGTTTCCACTTCCAAAACATGAATTAGATGTTGATTTGGTACCTGGTGGCATCCAGGGGTTAAAGTAGATATTTCTACTTCCAAAACATTAATTAGATATTGATTTGGTACCTGGTGGCATCCAGGGGTTAAAGTAGATATTTCTACTTCCAAAACATTAATTAGATATTGACTGGGTACCTGGCGGTATCCAGGGGTTAAAGTAGATATTTCTACTTCCAAAACATTAATTAGATGTTGACTTGGTACCTGGTGGCATCCAAGGGTTAAATTACTTTTCTACATCCAAACAATTAATTAAATATTGACTTGGTACCTGGCGGCACCCAGGGGTTAAAGAAGACATTTCTACTTCCCCAAAAATTAACGATATAGTGACCTGATATCTGGTGGCATCCAGGGGTTAAGACAGACAGTTTACTTCTATGACACGTGGCCTACAATTGGTTATCTGATTTTAACTAAAAATAATAAGCGATTGTCTAGTTTAAAAAGAACATGTGTGATCTTTAGTTAAAACAAACAACAAAGAACAAACAGTGGGAGAACAACAATGGCCAGTAGCGTGGTGCGGCCGGCTGGGGTGGGGGGGGGTGAGGACTGCACTGGGTGACACAACTCTCAAGGGGTTACACCAAATGAAAAATTGCGATTTGACAGTGCTCGCTCCAGTCACTTTCATAACAGATCTAAGTAAAATAAGACTAGAGACCAGGATGCCATCAGAACTGTGTACCATCAGAACTGGGTGCCACCAGAACAGGATGCCACCAGAACAGGGTGCCACCAGAGCAGGGTGCCACCAGAACAGGGTGTCATCAGAACTGGGTGTCACCAGAACAGTGTGCAATCAGAACAGGGTGTCACCAGAACGGCGTGCCACCAGAACAGGGTGTCACCAGAACAGCGTGCCACCAGAGCAGCGTGTCACCAGAACAGCGTGCCACCAGAACAGGATGCCACCAGAACAGGGTGCAATCAGAACAGGGTGCCACCAGAACAGGGTGCCACAAGAACGTGCAGACTCGGCGGAGGTCCATGGGGATAGCCGAAGGGGACGAAACCGCGAGTTTGTGTTAGCGAGGGTGTTTGGCGCCCGGGGACAAGATTCGCGCCCGGGGACAAGATCCATTTTAAAGCGCCCCCTTTTCTTTTTTTCAACTCTCAAACCAATTATTTTTACCAATAATATAATATCAAATAAAATTTTGGCGCCCCTAACTAGCTTGCGCCAGGGGACATCTGTCCCCCCTGCCCCCCCATTGCTACGCCTCTGGGGAGAAATATTTAGTCATGGACTTAAGCTTTTATGCTGGCACGCGTGAGCCGTGTAAATATTTAATTCTTCGAGCACTCTTTACCCAGTTCTATGTGATGAGAACGACGCATGGCAGAGGTAAGAAATTATGAATCTCGTTGGTATTAAAATCAAAGTAAATTCCATTTTAAAGAGGCTGGCAAATATCAATGTGGACATGTTAGTTGATATATATATATATATATATATATATATATTTATATTTATATAAAATGGCAGCGAAAAACAATAATTTTAAAAAATGCCGAAATCTGAACCTATCACTATCATTTATCTACCATGCAATCGAGAAAATTAGTCGTTTTTTTCTTTCAATTTTAAAATATAAATTTAATATATATTTTAAGATCAAAGAATAAACATGGTAGCAAACATTTTAAACAATAATTCACCATACAGTAGTTTAAAAACACCTTAATTGAGATCTAGTTTTAAATGATTAAATGACTAAACAGTAGTACTTACATGTACAAGTCGAAGCAGTTTAAAACTATCTCACTTAAACTGGTTACGTGGCTGAACTGAACTGGAAATGGTGTCAATGGTTCAAATTCAAAGAAGCAGTTGAGTTCAAAGGTTAAAAAGTTTGTAAAAAAAAAAAATAAAAAAATATAGAGTTCCCCGTCAAGTTTACACAGGCAATCACCGTGTATCAAGGATTCACACATCTACACACACAAATCCTGCAGTCAGCAGATGTGTATGTCGATATATGTTTCCCCACCACCTTTAGCTCTGATCCAGTTTGTGGTTACACAAGAGAGCGAGAGAGAGAGAGAGAGAGAGAGAGAGAGAGGGAGAGAGAAAGAGAGGTCACCAGCATAAAAAAAAAAACAACAACAACTAAACGAGGAACATTTTTTGTTTGGGGGAAAAGAGAGAGAGAGAGAGGGGGGGGGGNGGGGGGGGGGGGGGGGAATTCAGTGCAAAGTGTAGTCATCGTCTGACCCCTTCAGCTCCCCTCGCACGCATGTTCTGTCTTTCTCAGGGTGAAATGTATGGAGCGGATTAGTTACGTTGTTACTGTTGCTTGACATTACAATGGTTGAATTTACCATTTTCAAAAAGGTAATTGGCAATCTTGAGGGAGATTCAAAAAGGACAGTGTTCATGTGATCTAATTCTAACACTGTGATGTTAATAAGTTACTGAGGAGAAGTGCCCATTACTTACTGTGGAGTAGTGTGAATTACCTACGGTGGAGAAGTGCCCATTACTTACTTTGGAGTAGTGTGAATTACCTACGGTGGAGAAGTGTAAGTTTTAGATTTTATTAACTAATTATAAAAAGTGTTGGACTGCAATAAAGCTTTAAAATAGATTAATTAGACACCAACAATTTGTGTCAATATGACAATATAAGGTAGGCTTTAATGATAATTTTACAGAATACAAAAATATACGTTTCGGCACTTGCCTTCATCAGTAAAACAAATAGACAAAGTGAATGTTGTAAGGATATAATGTGAATTATGAATATTGTTGGTTGTTAGGAAACAATGTGAATGCTGTAAGGGTACAATGTGAATGTTGTAAAGATTTAATGTGAATGTTGTAAGGGTACAATGTGAATGTTGTAAGGGTACAATGTGCATGTTTCAAGGGTACAATGTGAATGTTTCAAGGGTACAATGTGAATGTTGTAAGTGTACAATGTGAATGTTGTAAGGGTACAATGTGAATGTTGTAAGGGTACAATGTGAATGTTGTAAGGATACAATGTGAATGTTGTAAGGGTACAATGTGAATGATGTAAGGGTACAATGTGAATGTTTTAAGGGTACAATGTGAATGTTTTAAGGGTACAATGTGAATGTTTTAAGGGTACAATGTGAATGTTGTAAGGGTGCAATGTGAATGTTTTAAGGGTACAATGTGAATGATGTAAGGGTACAATGTGAATGTTGTAAGGGTACAATGTGAATGATGTAAGGGTAAAATGTGAATGATGTAAGGGTACAATGTGAATGATGTAAGGGTACAATGTGAATGTTTTAAGGGTACAATGTGAATGTTGTAAGGGTACAATGTGAATGTTGTAAGGGTGCAATGTGAATGTTGTAAGGGTACAATGTGAATGTTGTAAGGGTACAATGTGAATGGTGTAAGGGTACAATGTGAATGATGTAAGGGTACAATGTGAATGTTGTAAGGGTACAATGTGAATGTTTTAAGGGTACAATGGGAAAGTTGCAAGGTTACAATATGATTGTCTATAGAGAAAAACAAAGAAAAAGAAATATTTGCATATATTTTGATAGGCAAAGAGATCTGATTTCAATATGACCGGTTAGGAATACTTTTCACTAAAAGGATCATGGCAACTAATTCTTTCTTTGCCCCACCGTCATCCAGGTATATGACGTGAAAGTAGTTATAATCCATAATTTACTCAGGACCGGCCCAACTGTTGCTTGCGCCCAGTGCAATCGTACCTTTGGCGCCCCTTTTAAGTATAAACATACAAATTTGTGCAGGGAAAAAATTGGGGATTGGGTGATAAGTTTATTACCTTGGCTGTTGTTTTTAAAAACAAATAATGAACAGTAACATTGGTTTTTTTAACTTCTATTTGGTTATTATTAGCAGTTAGCCTACGGGGGGGGGGGGGGGGGGGGGGGGGGGGGGGGCGAAACGAACGGTGTAGTAAGAAAGGCCCGGAGGCCCCCCCCCTCCCCGTGCACACCGGAGATTGTAATAACTGCCCAAAAAGGCCCATGACGAATGCTCGTCGCGTCGTCGTGGGCCAGCACCTCCCTGGCGGGGAGGGGGGGTGGGGCAGTACTAACAAGTAGCCCACCGTGGGCAGCCTACATGGCGCCCCGGGAAACTGTCCGAGTTGCCGATACCTCGAACCGGCGCTGCCTTTATTGCGCAGTGAAAGACCTTTTAAGTCGACCCTTCAGTTGAATGCATTGCATGGCGTAGACTGGCAGAACAAAATGCCCCCCCCACCCCCACCCCAGAAGTTATATTTGCCCCCTTTATCCTAAAAGATAAAATTAGAGCTTTCTATTTTATATCGGTTCATCGCTGATCAACAGTTTTATTGGAAAAGGAAACGCAATCTATAGGATGGTTCTCAAACTTCCCTAAGGGCCTCATGAGGGTTCTCCGATGTTTCAAGGGCCATAGCACTTACTCGTCATTATGATCAATAAGTGTTAAGTGTCGTCCATAAAGAACGTTAAGCTATTTTTAGAACATTTTTACACCCTTCCCACCCCTCCCCCTCCCCCTGTCACAAACTGTCAGAAATCTCATACCCACCCACCACAAAATTACGTCACACTTTTGAACTAAAAAATTATTAAAAAATGAAAAACTAATTAAAATTCAATATGATAGCGGTCTGACATTCTCGCAACATGGCCCGCCCAGCAAAGCTGGGTCTTCATTAATAAGGTATGTAATGCTAGGGAAACCTGCTTGTGCGAGTACCACAGTGTCCGTGATCTTGTCCTGCCAGACCTGCTTGTGCGAGTACCACAGTGTCTGGGATCTTGTCCTGCCAGACCTGCTTGTGCGAGTACCTCAGTGTCTGGGATCTTGTCCTGCCAGACCTGCTTGTGCGAGTACCACAGTGTCTGGGATCTTGTCCTGCCAGACCTGCTTGTGCGAGTACCTCAGTGTCTGGGATCTTGTGCTGCCAGACTTGCTTGTGCCAGTACCTCAGTGTCTGGGATCTTGTCCTGCCAGACCTGCTTGTGCGAGTACCCCAGTGTCTGGGATCTTGTGCTCCCAGACTTGCTTGTGCCAGTACCACAGTGTCTGGGATCTTGTCCTGCCAGACTTGCTTGTGCCAGTACCACAGTGTCTGGGATCTTGTCCTGCCATTTGATGTTTAAGATTTTTTGAAGGTTCATCGCGTGAAAGTGGTTTAGTTTCCTTGCATTGCGTTGATAGACTGTCCATGATTCACATGTATATAGAAGCGTTGGGAGCGACAGCTGTCTTGTGAACATTTATTTTGGTTTGGGCCCTGATGCCTCCCCTTGTCTATATACTCTTAGACATTTATTCCAAATGTTGCATAGGCTCTTGCAATTCGAAGGTTCACCTCATCATCAATGGGTGCTCTTTGAGACAGTGTGAAGTCGATGTAAGAGACGCTTTTTACAACTTTAACCTTACGCCATTGACTTGGATGCTTAATACGAAACACACTTCATTATTAAACTATTAAATTGATAAAACTGATATCTTCCGTTAGAATACATCGATCACAACGTAAAGTTAAACACCACGATCAATTTCTGGTTTTATGTGTTTGGTTTTTAAAAAAAGGACAATTTACTTAATCTTTAACATCTCCCACCTTTATTTTTGTTGTTGTTGCTGCTGTCCCCCAGAAGGTTTTGTTCGGCACACTTCACATCGCGTATAGAAGTAATGAAGATGTTAAAATAAAATACTGTGTCACTGACATTAAATAAGATATTTGTGTTTACATGATGTTCCAGCGCTTCAGTGTAAGAAGCCATGGCAGTACAGAACGGAGACAAGTCAAGCTGTCAACTTGAAGACTACGATCTGGTCTTGTTGACAGCCTGCGACATCCACGGCGTCGCCAGAGGGCGCTTTATCTTCAAACGTAGTGTTCAAGGTTTTGTTAGGAATGGCCTGGGAATGACGCAAGGTGAGTGGCTTGTGGTCTCCGTCCATATACAACTGGTGCTGGAGTTCAAATCCTTCTGTTGTATTCAGTAGAACCCAAATTCGCCGGAACCATAGAAAATCAAGTTGATCATTAGCCAAACCCCTGTTCTTTGGTTCTGCCAGACCTAAGAATTTTTTTAAATGTCCAAAATCTTATATCCGTAAATATGACGGAAGTGTTCATAATGCCCCACAGGCGATCAAGATCCAATCACAATAATAAATTTGAAATCTGTAACACACCTATGTACAAATATTGACGGTCAAAATCAACACAGGAAAGTAGCAACAGGACTTCAAACAATATATATGTTCCATTTCAGCTTCTCTCTTCTCTGGCATCATGTGCGACATACCACTCAATCTGACGGCCTACGCCAAAGAAGGGTGGAGTAACGGAACACTCATACCTGACACTGACACCCTCAGGCCACTGTCATGGCTGTCATATGGTGGCAAGAAGGTACTGAAAGCTTTTTGATGATTCAAAAGTTCTAAAAGTAATGATTTAGCTTCCAGGTAACAGTTCTTCCCAACCTTGTCATGGAGATCTCGCCACCCTGGCCATGAACCAATATATTGAAAATATCCACATATCATTTATCCATAATAAAAAAGACTCAACTAACTACAATTTCTTACAATAAAATGTCTTTTATTGAATACAATATTTATAGGATATTTTTTTTTTTTTGCATTTCTTTTGTTGTTGTTGATAGATTTCAATTTAGAATTAGATAATTAATTTTAAAGTTCCATAAAAGAAATATGTGGTAGATAAATTTTGATTAATTTGCCAAGCGCATTTTACCATTAAAATGATCAAGATTTAATTCTATCCCCATGTTTCCTGGAAGCATGGTATGGCGATAACTAGCAAACATTCAATGGATACATTCATACATTCGATTACTTTCAGGTGGGACATTTGCTCTGCGACCTGCTAAGCTCCAAAGGCGAGCCAGAGGTGGCCATGCCTCGCACTGTAGCTGTCTCACAGCTTAAGGCACTAAATGACATCGGCTATGACATCTCTGTCTCACTGCAGCTTGAGTTTGTCATCCTCAAGAAGGACTCCATTATACCCATTTCACTTCACGTATGTATGTCCTATTACCTAACTCACCGAAAGATACGTTGATCATTACCCCCACCCCCACCTCCCCCACCCCGGAAAAAATAAACCGTAAAAAGATCTAAAAAGGCTTATCTCTGAGTGAAGCATTTTTATCCTTTTAATTTTATGCTTTATACAATGTTCAAGTTTAAAGAAAAAAAAACAACCCAAATACATCAAAACGTTTGCTCTTTTCCACTATACATTTTTCTCACAGCAAAATATTGACAACTAGTTATAGCCCGCCAAACATTGGCGACGGCAATGCGTGAACTTCCCATCTACTTGACAAGGTTACTTGACAAAACATGAACTCAAGTATCTCACATTTATGAATTCCAGTTTTTGCTACACCCCCCCCCCTCCCTAATGATACGTCACTGCACACTTTTTTTTTTTCACGCCCATGAACTATATTCAATATTCTAATGTCCCAAACACTTTTAAACTGAAGATTTTTTTTCACTCCATACTTAAATTGAGACGATTTCATTGATCGAAAAATATTACGCACCAAACGAAGTTGCGTTATTATTAGCGTAGCTATCGGGAATTATATTTTGCGCGCTAGTGAACTCATTATCTATATTATATGTATAGTCTGCATGGTGGTGGTGATGTTTGACCTTTGCTGGCGAATTATATATATAGATAATTAGTTTTCATTTCCTCTGTTATTATTTCATTATCAAACCCTTCAAGCAACTATTAATTTATCTTAAATATTGTGCTATTTTCAATTCCAGGAAGACATCTCTCAGCTGAACAACACATTATTGAGGGCACTCCATGACAGTGGTGTTCCTGTTGTTTCTATCGGCAAGGGAGCTGAGCCAGGCAAACTTCAGGTAATATTTGATATTGATGGTACGCTGTTCTTGCCCTTGAATGGCATGGCATTTTCGGCCTACTACGTCGTTTTTGTTTTGTGGAATGGGAGGGAAAAAAATCTTGGCCCACCCCGGGTGGCACTGCACTAGTTACACCACTGACCCTAGCTACACCACTGACCCTAGCTACAATACTGACCCTAGCTACACCACTGACACTAGCTACACAACTGACCCTAGCTACACCACTGACCCTAGCTACACCACTGACCCTAGCGACACCACTGACCCTAGCTACACAACTGACCCTAGCTACACAACTGACCTAGCTACACCACTGACCCTAGCTACACCACTGACCCTAGCTACACAACTGACCCAAGCTACACCACTGACCCTAGCTACACCACTGACCCTAGCTACACCACTGACCCTAGCTACACCACTGACCCTAGCTACACCACTGACCCTAGCTACACCACTGACCCTAGCTACACCACTGACCCTAGCTACACCACTGACCCTAGCGACACTACTGACCCTAGCGACACAACTGACCCTAGCTACACAACTGACTCTAGCTACACAACTGACCCTAGCTACACCACTGACCCTAGCTACTCAACTGCTAGGAAGTTAGGGATTTATGCAAAACACTTAAGTCAAGTTAAGTCCAACCAAAAACCTCTATTTCATTTCTCTAACAGCATCCAGCAAACATTTCACCAACTTTAACTATTGAATACAAATATCTAAGATATTTAAAACTGGATACAGTTCATTGAATTTAATAACTTGTG
Source organism: Lymnaea stagnalis (assembly GCA_964033795.1). Lineage (NCBI taxonomy): Eukaryota > Metazoa > Mollusca > Gastropoda > Lymnaeidae > Lymnaea > Lymnaea stagnalis. Next base: position 199,667 of record CAXITT010000668.1, on the reverse strand, counting down.
AAAATCTTTTTAAGCCCAGACACAAGTCATCACTGAGTGAACTTCCTTTCAGATATCACTGGATTCACTGCAAGGAATTGAAGTAGCTGACTGTGTCCACCGCCTCCGTAACATGTTAAAGTCTTTGTGTGGGAATGCAGGATATGACATCACATACATGACGAAACCATTGCCGACTGTCAGCAGTAACGGCAGCACCTATATTTATACACTTATTGACAAGGAAGGGAGGTAATAATAATGTTAGCCTAAGCAAGCTGCCAGTCAGTCATGCTGTCTCTGGCCATGTCAATTTGCTAATTTATAGTGTTTATTCGTTCCTATTGTAAAATTTTATTAACTTTGAAATTCACCCTGGGTTTATTGCCAAAAAGCTTCAACTGTCAATAAAATTATTTAGTTATAAAATTCATCAGACACCCAAATGGTCCCATGAAAAATATAGCAGCTAGTAAACGTTTCACACAGAGAAAATACGTACATATTGAGTGGATGCAGAAGTAATATTCTAAAAATGGCCACGGTTAACTACTCTGATATTTTAAAATAGAATCGACTCATCAAACATGAAGTTTTCAACCTTTTTAAAAGAATGATGGCACGGAGTACAAGAAGGAATTATTTTTAATTCCTACAATTTTTCTGTTGTCCATTTATCGGATGGTTTCTTGTTTAGCAAACCTGACAAGTAAAAGAAAAAGTAAAGTAAGGTTCTCGTCAGGTGAGGCGGAGTCCGAGAATTTTTTTTTTTAACAAGTAATGTGGGAATTATAGCAGAAAAAAGTGTGATGCACCACGCTGTTTAGCCGCATTGCCATTTTCAATTTTCAGATGAAGCACCATTATATTTTAATTTCAGCCAAAACAATCCTGGTGGAACTTGATAATAATTTTTGCTATGTTTTTTTTTTTTCTCTTTCAATCAGAAATGTGTTTGCAAGTTCTAAAAACAAAAATGAGTTATCAGAATTAGGTCAGCAGTGGGTGGCAGGGTCCTTGAAACATCAGGCCGCCGTGACAGGTCTACTTCGACCTACTTTAAACTGTTACACAGGAGAGGCCGATGAACAAGATCTTAATATATCCTGGACGTCTGAGTCATCAAACAGGTTTGTGAAAGCAATTTACCAAATGCAAAAAAAAACCAAAAACATATTAGAAATCCACTTTTTTAATTAACTCGACTTGGGCTGTTGCCAGGGGCGTCATTGTAGGTTTTTTCCAGGTGTCACGAATTGCTTCTTTAATATAGTGTTTGATGGTGTCGTCTCCGTTGTCTAGGCCTAGGGGTATGATATTTCAAACACACTGTCACTGTACCCTAATACACAAGAGTACACGAACACTGGACTAGAGAGTTATTAGTGGTAATTAATAATGAGCTTTATTATCATAATCTACAACAATCTAATCTAAGTATCCTCCCATGAGTACTGTGGGTTCTGCTAACAAGCTTAGCCAAAGAATCACACATACAACATGGATCACAACACTACTACTATTTACTACCACTACTAATACTACTACTACTACTAGTCTACTACTAACACCAACTAACAAACACTGATACGTTCAGCGTCCTACCCCACTCGCTCTCCCTGCTCTACTGACCAACTGACCAACTGACCACCTGCACATACTACCGAACTACCCCCTTTCCCATTGTATGCCTATGCTATACCAGAACTTATAGTTCGCCTGGCACAAAACAGGTGCTCAGGGATTCTAACAACTTGACACCAGGGAGAGTGTGGGGAGGGGGGGGACCAAAACTTGTTTGGCTTGTTGAGTTGTTTATTACTGGAGGTGCCACAGTACATATCAATTTTAATAAAACCTGCAAATTCAGGGGGAGGGGGGCAAATGCCCCACCTTTCCTTACCCAAATGACATCCCTGGCTGTTGCTAAAAAAGAAAAAGTCTGATAAGCACAATCTCATTTAAATAAAACCATATTTTAATATTTATTCTTTTTAAACAGCACCAAAGGTTAAAATTATGAAATGTTGTAAGGGGCTAAATCAACTTTTCCAATGATAAATCTCCCTTGCAGAAAAGCCAGATTAAAGCTTGACCTGACCAACGACGGCCCTCAAATCGCAGATGCCCTTCCCACCTCGGCAAGTAATCCATACATTGTGCTTGGGGCCATTGTGGCTGCTGGTATGGATGGACTTGTCACAAAACTTTCTCTTCCAGTTGAGGTAAAGTATTTTTGGAAGGTATCTTCATTAGTATTTATGTCGTCCAGGGCTAGAAAGATGGTGATGCCCCTTAAGAACTGTTATTTGAAATTGCATCTAAATTCATCTCTTAGCTTCAAGCCAGGGCAGTTGGGCTGGATGTTTTAACTTGACTTGGTTTCAGTCATTGGATCATCATTTTAATTTTTCAACGCTACCAACATGTTACTTTAGGGGACTTGAAATATTAAATAACTTAATTGTAATTGTTTTAACTACTTTAAATAGTGTATTTTTTAAACAGTTATAATGTAAACATTGGATATAATCTGATATTTCGTCATTCTCAAAAATATTTCATAAGATTTAATAGGATGTTGTTAAAATTATTAACTACATGCGTAGTGGCATAAAGAAAGTGGGACAGCCCATGAAATCTTGTGCAGAATACATCAAATTAGTTTTTGGGTGGTTTTTAAATGGTAAAAATGATCCTTACTTACTAACTCATAAATATATAGCTTCACGACTTCGTTAACTTCCAGCCATCAACTTTAAATTTTAATAACTTTTCCAATGATACTGTTTTTTTAAAATAAAAACAAGAAGTGGCAACCGAAGAATGAATTCAGAGTTAAATTTTCCGAATTGAAAAACAATGAGGCGCTGGGAAAATGATTACCGACTTTCAGAATAAAGCATGAAGTAAAACAATTCTTTACAAGTAGAACAACACAATTTTGCCAATGGTACGACAGCAAAAAAACTAGGAAGCCGCCGCATAAAGTCTGCTATAACAGTGCAGAACACTCAGGGTGTGATTCCGCTGAGTGGAAGCCATGATGACGACTCTCACAGTCACAAGAGTCCATGGGGAAATGAAGGGGAAGCTGATATATCATGAAGAACTGTGCAACACATTGGGACGCAAGATCTGATACTAGAAATGAACAAATTCATTATAGGGCAGGTTATAAAAAAAAAAATTAAAAAAAGAAGCAAATGTCAATATCAGCAATGAGATAAACAGCTACTGGTTAGGTTTCCAAACCAGAAAAGTGTGTGAAATGTTTGGTTTAGTTTACAGACATAAAGGCATTTTCTATCGCCACACCCTTTAGTTATAAAGATGATCTTTTTTATAACAAAGCATGAAGGAGAAAACAAGTGCCAGCAACGAGACTCAGACATGAACATAAACAATTCAATTTTGGTCGGTGTGTCTCGGTGTGTCTCGGGTGTGAAGAACAAGTGTGGTGTTTGTGGAGCCTGGAGCAAGATTAAATAGTGAGTACAACTCTGAAAACTTCCAAGGACAAAGATGGCTTCCGGATAGTCAAGCCAGATGTAATCATCAGAACTGGACACTGCAACAGGATGGAGCTCCTTCACATGCCGCGAGGACAATTTAACCTTCATCGAACCAGACATGTGCCCCCCCCCCCCCCCCCACCACCCCCGAACAGCCTGAATCTAAATCTGAAAGATTGTGATATCTGGGGTGCCTCCAGCAAAAATTTACCTTTGTAACAAATCTGCAACAAGAGAGCAACTGAATTGGGCCATTGTTCAAGAGTGGCTAAAATTGGGTCAGAGGTTTACAAACAGGTGCATTGACCTTATGCAGGGGTACAGCAACAAAAGAGCAACTGAATTGGGCCATTGTTCAAGAGTGGCTAAAATTGGGTCAGAGGTTTACTAACAGGTGCATTGACCTTATGCAAGGGCACAGCCCATTAGAAAACATTTTCCAGAACCAATGAGGACACAACAAATTTGATTTTGTTATCTATGAAATTAAGTTTTATAAACATTTTACTAGTAACTATTTTAGAAGTTAGAAGTAACAAAAAAAAACCCAGATATTATTAAAAATCATTTAAGGCGGTCACACTTATTTTAAGCAACACCCTGTTTATCTATCCAGAACAGCCCTGTATGTTTGTTGGGACTGGCCTTGTATATTTGTTGGGACCGGCCTTGTATGTTTGTTGGGACTGGCCTTATATGTTTGTTGGGACTGGCCTTGTATATTTGTTGGGAACGGCCTTGTATGTTTGTTGGGAAAGGCCTTGTATGTTTGTTGGGACTGGCCTTGTATATTTGTTGGGAGCGGCCTTGTATGTTTGTTGGGACCGGCCTTGTATGTTTGTTGGGACTGGCCTTGTATATTTGTTGGGACCGGCCTTGTATGTTTGTTGGGACTGGCCTTGTATGTTTGTTGGGACTGGCCTTGTATGTTTGTTGGGACTGGCCTTGTATATTTGTTGGGACCGGCCTTGTATGTTTGTTGGGACTGGCCTTGTATGTTTGTTGGGACTGGCCTTGTATATTTGTTGGGAACGGCCTTGTATGTTTGTTGGGAACGGCCTTGTATGTTTGTATCAAATAGACTTGTCCTTAAAGTGTGTGAAAAGTTGATATTAACTAAATATACAAAAGCCATTGAACTAAAATCAGTAATAAAAGTCTCTCAATAGGATTATAAGAACTTAAATATAATAATAAAAATACCATGGTTAAAATGAATTAACACATTAAATAACAGCAACTCAATCATGTGGCATGCAAGAAGCAAAGTTTTAGTAATGTTAACAGAGTTTAAAAATGTTACTTTTCAGTTAAGTGACTCTCCATCGGCTGAGAAAGGTCCTAGTTCACTTCTGGAGTCTCTGTCTGTTTTGGAGAAGGACACTGTCTTCAAATCTGGCATTTTTTCAAAATTTGTTGAACGTTTCATCCTCCTCAAGAAAGAATTTGAAATCGGACGGCTTGAGAAGAAGAACGACTCGGAAGATAATTTTACTTTTGAGAGGTCAATATACTTAAAGTATCTGTAGGTTGAGGTTGATCTATGTCTTTAAAATTTTAACTTTTTGAAAGTTTTTTTAAGCCAAATGGTTTAAAAGATGTCATGTAAATAAGAAGTTGTTTTGTATAAGTGTCAGGGAACCAATTATAAAAAATAAAAATGAATTACAAAAAAAAAAGGTTAAAATAAAAACAACATAAAAGTGCACTGCAAAGTAATAAAATAGTCATTCCAAGTTTGGTTTTATTTTTTTTTTTGTTAACATAAAACAAGAAAAGTTTTAACCTAAAGTTAAATATAATTGAATTAAACAAAAATAATTTTTTTTTTCAATGAATATTTAGAACACACCACTTGGATACAGATATAGTCATTAGATTATTTCATCCCATTTCTGTTATTTTATGAAATTTGTCAAGAGAATTTTTTTAAAAATCCATTCGTACATTTCAATAAATTTATTCCTCAAGACAATGGTCACATAGCATAGAAGTTTCTCTTTAAAAATGAAAGATACATGATGCAATATACAACTTGATGAATAAATAGTTAAACTTGAAACTAGTAAAAAATAAATATACATTTAGGCCCTAAGTCTTTTCTAAAAAATATGCGGATAAGGTTTTAAAAATATTTTCAATATAAACTTGTTAGAGTTTCTTGAGAGTGGGAAAATGAGTTAAAAAATGTTTTACGTATTAATTACGATATAATATAATGGATTTGAAATCATTTAAAAGTTATTTTGAATGGGAGTTTTAAAATAAATTTTTAAATGATTGAAAGATCACTCAAATAAAACTAATAAGTAAGACAGATAACTCCTAATCACAAAGTAAGTATCATTTTAAGCTTCTACATATGATTGCTCATTCATTGATAATGCTTTTAAACACTGTCTCGCTGTCACTCACACTGTCATAATTTTGTTCTTTATAAACAGACACATGTATCATTGCAACAAGACAAAGTGTAATAAAATTTTGTATTTGAAGTTTTTAATTCTGTCCATTCCATCACCTTCTAAATTCATAATATTTCAATTATAGTTATCTTAGAATTATCATTTCAATTGTTTAGGACACCTTTAAAAAAAATATTTTTTTTTTAGACTTGACACACTATAAAGCTAATTACTCAGATTATAAGAATATGGCACATATATGATTAAATTTATCAGTTGTATTTGTGAGAAAAACCCAAGAAAGTGTTATTTATAGATTAGATTAACTTCAAATAGAGGGGTCACATTATAAAAGTCATTAGAGGTCAAATAAGTTTGCATTTTATGGGTGATCTTTATATTGTGAAAATTTACATGGACCTACTATTTAAAAACAGGAAATAATAATTCACATAACAACTATATTACAAGTCTCATGCAATAAAAGGTATGCTATGTATGAAAAAAACATTTCTTTAAATAGCACAACTCAATATTTCATACCTATATAAGCCAATAAATAAAAATTTTATTTCCTGCTTTACTGGCTCAAACTTATATTATAGGTTACAGAATGGAGCTTTGTATTATGACATATGAAGGCTGATTTTTTTGACTGAGGAATACTTAAAATTTTTTTGTGCTAAAATTGTTTTAGTTTAAATTATTTAATTTGTTTGTCTTTGTAATAATATTTATCCATATGCTGAAAATGAATCTGAACAACAATGTAAAATAAAAAAAAAATAAAAAAGTCCATTTATTTTTATTTGGATCCGTAAAAGATCCGTAAAAGATCTGTAAAAAGAGTCATGTCTTATGAATATTCTGAAAGAGGCAATTTAAAAGTTAAAAGTTAAGTTTTAATGAATTGTCATCCAGTTCACACATCTGCCAATAAAATATCACTTTAATGGGGAAAAGATCATGGAAAGAAATCACAGACTACTCAGCACCGGAAATATTTGTTTATTTATTCAATTTATTTATCAGTCATAATTAAATATCATAACGAAAGTATTACAATAAACAATGACACGGTCAAACCGACCGGTCTGAACAAAATAACAATCTCAGGGAAACAAAATTGTGAGACTTGTTTGTTTTTCGGCGGAAAAAAATTTGAATAATAGTTTGTGCCGACACCGTCTGTGAAAGCTTAGTTACGTCATTGTAAATAAATTGTAAGGACAGTGAACTAATATATTACATCACAGTTAATCAATCAGACAGATCTTGTGCACTTTTATAGAAGAGTACACATTAGTTAAGAACTATTAACAATTTTTGTTCCACCACATGTTACAACGTAATACACGTTCATTGTTGTGAAACTTTCCATTACAAAGTCTGATTAAGTGCCAACTCTAGTTGTGAACTACCACTCATTGACAATATGCATATGTAAGCTACCACTCAAATATGCATATAGTATGACCGTATTACTTGTAATTATCGTCAACTCTCGTGCCCTTTTTACATCACATACAGCTGATGTATCCCCCATCTTTTTTTTGCAACCACCCCTCCCCCCACCAAAAAAAACCCAAACAAACCCCCCCGTTCCCCCAAAAAAAAAAGAACAACAAAGATTTAAAAAAATACTATATAAAATAAATTAATTAATGTGGGAAAAATATTTCGAAAATTCTCAAACTTTTCACAGCCTTGCACAAAATAATTTGAAGCACATTCATTTCCACTTTAAAAGCCGACCAATCAATAGAGCTGACGTTAGCCCCATTAGCTTAAGACGTTGAGACATTCCATGTCACGCATGTCCCACCACTCCACTGCACACGCCGTCACACCACCCACCGATCAACCATCAACTCATCGCAAGCACCTTTCTTTAACTTTATCCCTCTCTCTTTCTCTTCATCCCTCTCCTTGTCTATCTCTCTGTCGCTCTCTGTCGCTCTATCTCTCGCGCTCTCTCTCTCTCTCTCTCTCTCTGTCTCTCTATGTCTGTCTCCCTGTCTGTCTCTCTCTTGTCTGCCTCTTTCTCCTTCCTCTCTCTGCCTCTCTCTGATTTCTCTCTCTGCTTGTCTCTATGTATGTCTGTCTGTCTGTCTCTCTCTCTCGCCCCGTCTCTCTCTCTCTCGCCCCGTCTCTCTCTCCGCCTCTCTCTCTCTCTCTCTCTCTCTCCCTCTGTCTCTATCTCTCTCCGCACAACCATCTCAAAAAAAAAAAAAGTTAAAACAAGCATGAGTTGACTGTTGGCGAGGGTTTGGGTTGCAACTGTTTGTTAACATTTCGAAATAATTGAATTTGTACATGTCTAAGGGCCAACCCATTTTTTCCCTTGGCTTAGCTGACAATGTACACCAGTAAAAAAAAAAAGGTAGGGGTAGGGTGGTAGTGTACCTGACATGACAGAAGTCAGTCAAAGACCCTCATAGCAAAACATCAAACAACACTTTTTGTTAAACCTCGTATTCCCAAAAGCACAATTTAAGACCCTGTGTACAGAACACATTTTGCTGGGAATTTGATCTAACAAAGAGATTCTTAACTACATAAACGTCTTCTGTAGTTTCCTGCCCCGGGGAATACATGTCTGTCTGTTTTGTTTTGTGTTGTTGTTGTTCTTGTTGTAAAATGGTTTATTTAAGCCAAGTCAAACGCCCTTTTGACGAGCTATTAATTCTTTCTTTACGGCTATGTTGCAACAATGCCATGACGTTGTTATAAATAGCTTGATTATTTAGGCTAAACAAATACATTCTTGTTTCATTTTCATTATTTTATAAACTTTTTTTGTGGGGTGGGTTGGTATTATAAACTTTTTTTTTTGGGGTAGGGTGGTATTATAAACTGTTTTTTTTTTTTGGGTGGGTTTGTATTATTAACTTTTTTTTGGGGGTGGGGTGGTATTATAAACTGTTTTTTTTTTGGGGGTGGGGTTGGGGGGTGTAAAAGGACCGGATGTCACCCAGCCATACAGGCAGCAGACAGACTTGTCTACCGGTACCAGTGCTTTCAACACCAACCCTAGTGATGCCACTCGTAACGACGGTAACATTACACCAGAATGACGTACACGTTTAGCAGTGGATACGATGTATGTTCCTCCATCAACCCAGTCCTGCCTAACGTACTTCTGATGAATAACTTATTATTTTTTTAGCCTCGTTTAGAAAAATCGATGTGGTTTAAGTCGTTTAAAGGTTAACTCGCACAAACAGTTGCTTTGTCTTCAGTTCAATTAAAAAGTGGTTCAAATTAAAGACCTTTTTTTCAAACTAAAAACTATTTCAAACTATAGACTATTTCAGACTAAAGACTATTTCAGACTAAAGACTATTTCAGGCAAAATACGTTTTCAAACTAAATACTATTTCGAAGTGGGTAAAATACGAACACCAATATGTGACTGAGTTGGGATGTCACGACGGTGGTGCCATTATTTGCAATAGGAGGCGATCCACAATGACGTCGCGCTATTTTGGATACATTTTTACCTTATCACCCTTCCCTTTTTTTTTCAATCGTCTCAAATTATAAAAAAAAAACTGCACACTTTGATCACACAACATTTCAGATTCATTACCCCCCCCCCCCCCCCCCCCCCAAGACGCCCGGCATCATGACACCTAAATTGATATCAGTGCTTAAAATCGACACAATATTTACACAGGTAAGTGGTTAATCCTATGTTTACCTTTCACAACCAGTTACATTTTGAGCAAGGCTTCGCCCTTCTGGCCCGTTCCTATTTAATATTTAGTTTTAGCTTTATAAACAACTGGTGTTTTTTTTTTTTTGTTTTTTTTTACTAAAAGTACTAAAAGCCAAAGGGCTGTAATCATGAAAGGAGTGATCGCTTGATGGTCAATGGCAACCCGCGTTAGCGATAGGCTACTCATATTTGAAGCGGGTACCAAAATTTGATCGAAAGAAATTTCGTCAAAGGAAAATTGATCAACGGAAATATGATCAAACGGAAATTTGGTCGAATCTTTTTTGCAGTACACGTTAAAATTTTCGCAAAATTTTAATTTTGAGCGCACAATACTATAAAGTAAAAAAAAATAGTGCAATCAAAAAGAAATTTGACGCAAAATTTTAACGTGTGAACTAAAAAAAAGATTCGACCAAATTTCCGTTTGATCAAATTACCGTCGATCGATTTTCAGTCGACAAAATTTCTTTCGATCAAGTTTCCGGCTACGATTTGGAGTACATCAAATTTACGTCATCAATTGGCTAAAATTCTCTTACAGTGTAAATATTTGAAAGATTATTTTTGAAATTAAGATTTAAAGTGTCCTTTTAGAAATTCTAAAGTCAATAGTTCGGGAAGATGACGCCCACACATCACGGAAAAGCTGTGTTGACCAGCTATGGTGTTCATTGATCAGCCAGGGTGTTCGTTGACCGCCAAGGTGTTCGTTGACCAGCCAGGGTGTTCGTTGACCAGCCAAGGTGTCCGTTGACCAGCCAGGGTTTCTTTTGCCCAACTAGGGTGTTCGTTGACCAGCCAGGGTGTTCGTTGACCAGCCAAGGTGTCCGTTGACCAGCTAGGGTGTTCATTGACCAGCCAGGGTGTCTGTTGACCAGCCGGGATGTTCGTTGACCAGCCAGGGTGTTCGTTGACCAGCCAGGGTGTTCATTGACTAACCAGGGTGTCCGTTGACCAGCCAGGTTGTAAATGACCAGCCAGGGTGTAAATGACCAGCCAGGGTGTTCGGTGCATATTCGAAGCTAGAGATCACAGATAATTTCTGCCTCCCAAATACACCAATAGCATAAACATCCTATTTTTTACTACTGTTAATTTAGATTATATTTCCTTTCTGAGAGCTTTAATTTCCGTTTGTTGATTGGCGTTTTAGTACGTCATTGGTTGAATAGTACTTTCAACACTGGAGAGCGAACAAGGGAGATAATATCTTGAAAAGAAAATCTTGCGAGCATCCCTATTGTCCAGTGCCTCTTTTAATATTGTCCAGCGTCTGTTATATTCAGCCCTTAGGCAAGCAGTTCTCTGTTGCAGCTGCAGTTCAACTTGTGCTTAACAAAATTGTGCTTCTTGATAAACATCTCATCATAGTAAAAGTTTTATTATAAATTCAATATACATTTATCCACATCATCAGCATTTTGGTGGCATGAATGGGTGGGGGGGGGGGCTGCATTAATCGAAGTCGGGTGCATTATCCGTGACATGGCCGTCCACTTTCTTAATGTGGGTCACCTGGGTTGACCCCTGACTGCTCATGCTAGGCCGGGGTCCACCGTTTAGAAGATGGGGGTCAGTGGCGGCTCTCTCGTATGTGGTTGGAGATCTGAAATTGATATGATTATTAGATAGTGGGGGGATTTGATGTCCATTTTCGAAGTCAATGGGAACCACTGCTACACTCCAGCGGACAAGCAAGATCAAGACGTAGTTTAAATATGAGTTTTTTTGTTTTTTGTTTTTTTGCTATGGTTTGAATGAGTGGGAGCATCCTGCCTAAATGAGTTAGTACATTATTCAAGTGCTTGCACGTCCATACGCAAGTGCGCGTATTTATGTGTATGGTCTTGCGGCCAGTGCCGTCATAATTCAAGGGCGCACTGGGCACTTTTACGGGGCTTCATGCTTCTAGGGCATCAAGTTGCCTATTTTGTTATTGAACATTGAAACTTCTTTTAGTAATTTAATTGGCACTGAAAGTGCAGTTGCACGCAGGTTTCCAAAATATTTTTGTGAATAAGTTTTCGATTTTGAAACTAGTTCCATTTTTGTTGTGGTGCTAGTTGTAGAAAGAAAAAAAATAACTTATTTTTTTAAAAATCTGGCGAGTGGGGAGAATGTCTTAAAGGTAACTCAGAGAGTTTTACAATAGTTGCCTTATGTTCATTAACTAGTCATTTATCTGAAAAATGTTTGAAATTTCATCTAAATTTTTCATTTTCTGAATTTGAGTGACATTTATCGGCTTACAGATTCAACTTCCCTTAGATATATCCGTTATTAATAAATGTATGATGCCTTTTGTGTATAATATATCTAATACTTGACCAGTTTTAAAGAGCAATAAAATCAATAGACTTGTAGACCTTTGCTACAAAACATCATCTCTGCTTTTTTCTTTGTATAAAACTTTAAAATATTCAAATTTTAAAATAAATGCAGAACGATAATTGTTATACTCATAGTTTGTATCTTTATAATTCATCGAGTAGGCCGATAATTATGTTAGCAGTCACTATGCGTGACGCAACTATTTAATTTTTTTATTTAAAAAAAAATTCATTTTTTTAATGAAGCAATGCAAACAAATTAAAAAAGTTTTGAATTTGAAAATTATAAAACAACATTACTAATATTTAGTTAGAAACAGCTTAAAATAAAAGATTTGTATAAACACGAACAGGTCAAGGGTCACCTAAATTTCCACTAGCGTCTCATCTGTTGCTAGCTGATTAATTTTAGAATCGTGCAAAACTAAATTAGGTATGTGTCAAAATGCACCCTGAACGCTTATAATGACCACTCCGTTTTTTTCTCTTTTTTTTTTTTCACCAAAAGAAATTGTCTGAAAGAACCACTGGTGACAAAAGCATGGGCCAACAGGCCAACATTTTCCCCAAATGATTTTCCTAATATTTCTTGAATAGGCTAGAAAGTAATAGGGGGGGGCGCTCCGTTAATGACTTTGGACAGGGCCCCCATGGGCTTTTAAGATGTCCCTGCCTATCGCTCACCCGTTATGTATGTGTATGTTTGTGTGCACGATCCTTTTGCTAACCTGTTATTGACCTGGAAGGCCGCGTGTGCCTGGAATGAACATCTCCACAAGGCTTTGTGTCGGGCCATGTCACGAGACGACCCCCTCATGACACACATCCGGACAGTGTTACGGAATGATTCTCGAAAGTTCTGAAGAACAAAATTAAAAACATTACTCTCGCTCTATCCCCCCCCCCTCTTTTTCCCCGACCCCCCCCCCCCCCCTTTTCATCTTCTCTCCCGTCCTCTTACGTCATCTCCCCTTCCCTTTTCATCGTCTCTCTTTTCGATAATTTAAAACAAATAATTTAATAAAGACCATTCCACACTGTCTTGTGCAGGGGACGGAGGATCCTGAGTAAATTCCCCACAGGCTTTGTCAGTTGTCAGACCGGAAAACGTCATAGCGTACTATTTTTGGAAGGTCGGCGGACAAATATTGCTTAAAACATGGCAGCTTATAGCGTGTTTCAGCATATCGTTCGGACGATCTTTGTATCTAGAGTTACTGTTACATATGACGTACGCGGAATGGAGTCCCAATTCAGAAAATAGAAGTGAAAAAAAATGTGTAAAATATTTCGTAAAATAGAGTTGTGAACAAGTTTCAGGGACACTCCGCTGACATAGTAATACTGAACAGAGTTGACGTTTTGTCCGACACGAGTCCCCGGATGATTACAGCAGTTCTAATAATAGATTTACGCCATCAAATGACAAGCCATATTAGCTTAAAAAACACGAAACTCTTAGCTGCGTCCAGCCGGACAGAATAGTTTTGCTTACCTTAGACATGAAACCATACACAATTGGGTTCAGGCAAGAGTTGATGTACGCCATCAGCCAGAAGGCTTGTCTCATCGGCTTGAGGTAGCCGTGGTGAAATTGAGGTAGGACATTGAAGGACACCAGGACATTGTTGAACATGATGGGACCCCAGCACATGGCAAACAGGATCACCACGAACACGAGCATCTTCACCACCTGAGGACAAACACGACTGAGTTTGACAGTTGTCACAAAAGACCATTGTTATGGACATGATGAAAATACATTTATTATTCTTTTTTAAGAGGATGCGTATGAATACAACTTAAATCAATTTTTTTCCTTCTAAAATACGTATTTTAAAAGAGTTAATATGGCATTGCTAAAAATGATTGCTAAAAGACAATGTACCGAGTTCAGCCTTTGCAATTAAACAGAAGATATTGTTGAAATCCTTTAAGTAGTAAAGGATGATAAATTACGGATTGTGTTCAAGCTTCCACATACCCTTTTAAAGATACATACATTATTTTAATTCCTGAAATATTGGTTTTTGAAATCCAAACGTCAGGCAAGAACAGCAATGGCGAAAACGAACTTTTTTAAAAACTAATTTCTTTTTGTTTTGTTTTGTTGTTGTATCATCTTTTGTGCCATCTGCCGAGGAAGGCTCTTAGCCGAAACCTTCTTGTTTTATTTTCCTGTCTTTCTATTTCAAGATTTCCAAAAACCTTGTCCGATTATTTGATTGTATCAATGCGATGTTGCTTCTAAAAAGTGATCAGATGTCGGAATTATATGATCACATCACAGAAGACAGCACGGAGTGGCCCAAGACACAGAAGACAGCACGCAGTGGCCCAAGACACAGAAGACGGCACGCAGTGGCCCAAGACACAGAAGACAGCATGCAGTGGCCCAAGACACAGAAGACAGCACGGAGTGGCCCAAGACATAAGAGACAAACCTGTTTTCTTGTCGTGTCCTCGTTGAAGGAAGAAACCCTCTTCCCGTAAGAGATAGACGCCCTGAGAAACGAGCGCCCCTCCGACCCCAGCTGAGGGGAGGGGAGAGGCAAAAGCACCCTCTCTGGACGGATGTAGTTTCTGTAAGAGAAAATTTTGTACTTGTCACTTGAAAAATCAAACTGTGACGTAACGTTGTCTTGAAGTTATAATAAATCATCACTTGAGTTATTATGCGAGAATTATTGTTGTAACATGTTACGAATATATTGGTACATATTTTAAATAGATTGCCACAATGGTCGCATTTGAACTTTCAGCACTTTCATGCTAAAATGTTTTCGCTACAATGGTCAACGTGAACTAACCGAGCAGATGTTAAACTAATGTAGCCATAATTCTAAAAAAATTTCATTGACTTTACTGACCGTTACAAAATGACTACACACGCAAGCTAAGAAAAACGTATCCGTCATTAATCCTAATCATCATTAGAATCAATATAATCATTATTCTAATCATTATTCTAATCAAATCAATCACAATTTGAATCATCATAATCATTATTTAATTTAAATCTCCCAACAGAAACTAAGCATTTTCCACCATAGACGTGGGCGGTGGGGTAGGCAGGGTTAGTGTCTACCCGGGCGGGCCAGGATATCTGCCCTTTCACTTTCACGAAAAATAAAACTCTGTATGTGGCCGAAAATATCGCACCCCAAAATAAAGAAATAAGATAATATATTTTTTTTAAAAATCAGTCTTTCCCATAATTGTACTGAAAGCCCACGCTTCCAATGCTATTTCTGT
This sequence comes from Lymnaea stagnalis, assembly GCA_964033795.1. Lineage (NCBI taxonomy): Eukaryota > Metazoa > Mollusca > Gastropoda > Lymnaeidae > Lymnaea > Lymnaea stagnalis. The sequence goes on along the minus strand of CAXITT010000668.1, from coordinate 184,459 downwards.
TTAGCATAAATGGATGTGGGTTCAACATTGAGATGCTAGATTTGACCACACACAAAATATGAAACGGACAGAAAAACCTAAGAAGAAAAAAAATCATTCGACATCATTGTATTTCATAGGTGTCCCACACTTTTTTTACAAAGTCATATGACTTTAACCACTCTGAGTTTTAAAAAGGAAAAAGGTGGGAGGGCATGGGCGCCCGCAGGTAGGGGCAAGGGGGGGCACTTGGCCCCCCCCTCCCTGGATTGATTCGATAAAATTTTTTTAGACAAAAATAGACAAACAATTTATTAAAGTAAAGAGAAAATAAAGAGAAAGTAACTAAGCTGATGTCCTGTCCGTTCGTTCACCAAACAAATACGCTACAGTAAGTTAAAACTATATTAAAACATTACTAAAAAAATGTTTACCCCCCTTCCCCCCCCCCCCCGGTGAGTTAATCGATTTTTTTGCCCCCACCCTAGAAAGTTTTCTGCGGGCGCCCATGGGGGAGGGGCATTTATTGGAAACTTTTTAGTACAATTTGTAAGAGCGTCTTTTGTTTGAAGTATTTTTATTTTTTTTGGTTTAGTATTTTTGAGTCCTGAGGTGTAGAGTCAGTGGTGACCTATCTTTGAAAAAAAAAATGTTGTTTTGATTGTTGGTTGTTATCGGGAACGAGCAACAAAAAAAAAATGTTGTTTTGATTGTTGGTTGTTATCGGGAACGAGCAATAAAAAAAAATGTTGTTTTGATTGTTGGTTGTTATCGGGAACGAGCAACAAAAAAAAAATGTTGTTTTGATTGTTGGTTGTTATCGGGAACGAGCAAAAAAAAAAAATGTTGTTTTGATTGTTGGTTGTTATCGGGAACGAGCAACAAAAAAAAAATGTTGTTTTGATTGTTGGTTGTTATCGGGAACGAGCAACAAAAAAAAAATGTTGTTTTGATTGTTGGTTGTTATCGGGAACGAGCAACAAAAAAAAAATGTTGTTTTGATTGTTGGTTGTTATCGGGAACGAGCAACAAAAAAAAAATGTTGTTTTGATTGTTGGTTGTTATCGGGAACGAGCAACAAAAAAAAAATGTTGTTTTGATTGTTGGTTGTTATCGGGAACGAGCAACAAAAAAAAAATGTTGTTTTGATTGTTGGTTGTTATCGGGAACGAGCAACAAAAAAAAAATGTTGTTTTGATTGTTGGTTGTTATCGGGAACGAGCAACAAAAAAAAATGTTGTTTTGATTGTTGGTTGTTATCGGGAACGAGCAACAAAAAAAAAATGTTGTTTTGATTGTTGGTTGTTATCGGGAACGAGCAACAAAAAAAAATGTTGTTTTGATTGTTGGTTGTTATCGGGAACGAGCAACAACAAAAAAATGTTGTTTTGATTGTTGGTTGTTATCGGGAACGAGCAACCAGGCATAAGGAATCGCTGTAGCGAAAACCCGATGTCTCTATCACTCTCCGTTCCTGGGATATCCGCAGAGGTCATTCAAGGGTCAGTGGAGGTCAGGATGGCCTACTGATCATGAAGGATTAGATGGTAAGCTCAAATGGAGAACAGGAAGTGGGTCAAAATTCAGTTGCAAGATTTGACCAAGACAAACAGATAGACGAAATCGCAAGCAAAATAAAAGGGTGTAAAACAAAGTGCCCCCCCCCCCACAAATGGAGAGACCCCCCCCACTCCACTCCACCCCTTTTCCTACGCTACTTGTCATGGGCCAATACAGTGCTGAACAAGTAATAAGTTCCATTAATGGTTTTGTTTTTTTTTGTAAAATTATTTTTTCTCCAATAAATCAATAATAGAGAATACGAAAAAAAATAACCATATAACCAAAATTGGTTTAAACTGGTTCATTTTGTTGGAGTGTTGTTGATTCGACCACACAGCATCACGTGACGTAAACGCTGACATTAACACAGCCATTGACCTTGAAACTTTTAAATCACGTGATGTTTGTCATCGCACCCAGGGGTCACTAGGACACGGGAAGTAAGTGACGATCACGATGTAATTGATGACCTCTAGATGTCCTTAAAGACTAGTGTCAAGGTCTCTTATTATAAAATTTGACATCATGATACTCCAATGACAGTCCAAATTTGTAGGGGGGGGGGCTCAAATTCGGTAAGAAAGCGTTGAAACAGTGTGATCTGTAAACTGTTAAAAGTTTTAGAATCCCTGATTTCATTAGCATTGTGTTGTATTCAGTGTCCCAAGCTTTCATTTCATTTTTCTAATCTATTATAACGAGTGATTTTATAGCTATTTTTAACGCTGACCGACTTGAAAAAGCTTAATCATTGTATTATACAAAAAATTAATGTTTAAAAAAAAAATTTAAAAAAATCAATTTGTATATATTTACAGTGCTTTTTAAAAACTCAAGATATTTAATAATCCTTGATGTTAACTTCACTTTTGTTCGTGGGGGGCTGGCTTGCTGGCTGGGTGGCGGACTGGCAAAATCTTCGGACACCTATTTGACCCACTTCCCCTCAACCTATCGAGTTGAAATTTGGCACAAGGACTCGTCACCGATGACTACACATTCTTTCACATGTTCAGCCCCCAACCCCCCCCCCCCAACCCCCCTCTCCAAAAATCAGTTTTTCCTGTTTTTCAAAGGGAAGATAAAATAAAATTCCAGATAACTGCGCTGAATAAGATTCATTAAAATATATATATCTCGCAAGTGCGTTTGGTGTGTAATATCATCTTTTGCTTTTCTAAAATCGTTGGTGAAATGAATCTGCGATGTGCAAGTGCAAGCGGGTGGAATTTAAAATAATACTACAGTTCAGGGGCGTGAAAAAAATGTGCGGTTGCGAGCCATGAGGGGGGAGGGGGAGCGGTAATTGGGGTTTTTATAAAGTGCGTTTCTTGTATGCATGTTTTGTCCAATTTTCAGCCCCACCCCCATTTGCTCGATGTCACATTGTGTAAAGGATGTATGCTGTACATTCTGTTATTAGGTGTTTTGTTTTTTTTTTAATGAAATCTTTTCGTCACTTCACGGCTTATTTGAAACATTGTTCAATCAAGGAAAGTACCGTGGTAAGAGAGTCTGGAAAGTACCATGGTAAGAGAGTCGGTAAAGTACCATGGTAAGAGAGTCGGGAAAGTACCATGATAAGAGAGTCGGGAAAGTACCGTGGTAAGAGAGTCTGGAAAGTACCATGGTAAGAGAGTCGGGAAAGTACCATGGTAAGAGAGTCGGGAAAGTACCATGGTAAGAGAGTCGGGAAAGTACCGTGGTAAGAGAGTCGGGAAAGTACCATGGTAAGAGAGTCGGGAAAGTACCATGGTAAGAGAGTCGGGAAAGTACCGTGGTAAGAGAGTCGGGAAAGTACCATGCTAAGAGAGTCTGGAAAGTAACATGGTAAGAGAGTCCTGCTACTACTTACTGTGAAGCTCGCATGGTGGAATGTTGGTACCTGACCTGCCACAGTCGTCTGCAGATGCAGATGTAAGCGTAGGCCATCAAGCCGAGGGGCAGTATAAACACGACCAGAATCATGTACAAGTTGTAGACCTTGGCCATGACGGGAGACCACTCTTCCACACACCAGTAACCCTTGATTTTCACCCCCACCTGAACGTGGCGCTGCAAGTCGAAGGATGCCTACATGTGTATGCATGTTAAATATACATACCTATAACACATAAAAAACATCCAATGGGACGAGTGGCACAACGTTCTTAAACATTTTTAAAAAAAACTCATCTCAAAATTGACAAATTTCACATCTGACGCGATTTGTGCTTTTGTCTTCATTCATGGCGTGGGAATGGATTTTAACATTAAATGTTAAAAATCATTTTTTCTGAAACATTTTGAAACTAGTGAAACTAGATAGATCTAGACTTTGGGAACTAAGCAAAAAAAAAGAAAAAAATGCAAATAAATGTAAGGATATCTTTGGATGAAGATAGAGGCCTGCAATTTATCATTGTAATATGAACGAGGAGGATTCAGCGCTCTCCCCGATTTCGCAACCTTCCTATGCTATTCAATGTTCTACCAGAACACTGTCTGTGGAGTTTAAGCCCTTAAAAATTAAATTATATCTCAGGTCGTTAATTAAAGAAAACCATAGAATGCCTTTAAAAAAAACTAATTTCATGAACATGTACTTCGAGTGTTAGTAATATAATAATCATAATTATAATAATTAATGAAAGTATAAATGCATTTAAAAAAAAACAAAAAACAAATTCTAACAAAATAAAAACAAAAACAAACCAGCACATCAGTTGTCTGTCTTCTACCTCAGCTGTTTAACTACCGCATGATTACTTTCTATGTTTAAGCTAATAATAAAAAGGAAAACATAGCAAACAAACCCCCCACCCCCACCCAAATGTTTTTTTTCTTCAAACCTCATAGATAAAACTCAATAATATAATAACAACAGAGCCGTCAGCCAATAAATGGTTGTGTTTTAAACAAAACAAAAATGGTTTAAAAAAAAAAAAAAAAAAAAAAAAAACAACAACAAAAAAAAAAAAAAAACGATACGGGCACTAAAATACTTTAGCGAAGAAGTCAATCCTTGATGTATTATTTAATGTGTGTCGTCTGGGTTAAAAGTGTTTGAGACATATGATGACAAGATCTGACAGAATATCGCATTATGGAGCGTTTGGGGTAAAACGTTTGGAACGAACAACCAGTGACCAACTAGTGGAAGAACCAAAAAATGTCCCGCTCTTAAGTCTAAGACTTTTGACTCGATGGTAGCCTCAGATTTAAACATCAGATGTCAGTCAGTCGTATGAGTTGTTTCTTTTTTTCTTCTTCTTCTTCTTATTAAAGCTTTTAGGATTAGAGTTAAGAATGAGGTGAACGAGGAAGTATTGAAAGAAAGTAGTTTTAAAAAAAATGTTGATGTAACTGATGTAACCTTTTTTTTTTAACTTGACCGTTAGATTTTATGTTTTGCGTAACTGCTCCGTTTTAACGGTAGCATTTATTGCCGTCCATTAACAGCTGTACCGTTCATAGCTGTACCGTTCATAGCTGTACCGTTCATAGCTGTACCTTTCATAGCTGTACCGTTCATAGCTGTACCGTTCATAGCTGTACCTTTCATAGCTGTACCTTTCATAGCTGTACCGTTCATAGCTGTACCTTTCATAGCTGTACCGTTCATAGCTTTAGCGTTCATAGCTGTACCGTTCATAGCTGTACCGTTCATAGCTGTACCGTTCATACTGTACCGTTCATAGCTGTACCTTTCATAGCTGTAACGTTCATAGCTGTACCTTTCATAGCTGTACCTTTCATAGCTTTAGCGTTCATAGCTGTACCGTTCATAGCTGTACCGTTCATAGCTGTACCTTTCATAGCTGTAACTATCATAGCTGTACCTTTCATAGCTGTACCGTTCATAGCTGTACCGTTCATAGCTGTACCTTTCATAGCTGTACCTTTCATAGCTGTACCTTTCATAGCTGTACCGTTCATAGCTGTACCTTTCATAGATGTACCTTGTATTTTTCGTAACTGTACGATAAACGAGGAAGTATTTAAAGAAAGTAATTTTTTTCTAAAATGTTTATATAACCTCTGAGAGGAATTATGGGTTATCTGTGTGTTGATTAGACATATTACAGACTTTTTGAATAAATGTCATATATTGCTAACCATTAACCGCAATCTATTTTGAAAAAAAAAAATCTCAATCCATTGCAAAGAAAAGTAATGAGGTCATTAAGAAGCGTTTAAATAAAAAGGTATCACTTGGCCCAATGACCTGAAATGTGTTTATTTTCCAGTCATTTATGCGATGCAACAAGTCATTGAAGTGCGTATTGAGCATTTCACGTGATCCAGTTGTGGGTTATTTATAAACCACAACCCCCAAATGCAAGTGTGTGAAATGAGTCAACATATACATGCAACTCAGCTGTCCCGATAGAGCATATGGGCCAGCATAACCCTAATATGTCGATATGTGACCTGTTTCCGAATGACCTGAACTGACCTGCCCAATTAGAATCGGAATGGCCATAACCACGCTCATGGTCCATATTAATAACACGAACCGCCTGGCCATGGTCACTGTACACGTGTACTTGGCTCTCATGGGGTGCAAGATGGCGTAGTACCTGGTCAGCAAATAAGACACATACAGTCAGTAATTTTAATAGATGTATGGACAATGCGACAGCAAAATTGGCACAAATTTAACGTCATGAATGAGCGAGATGAAATACATTTCAGAAAAATAAACACCAGTAAACTAAAATTGTTGAAACAATTCATGTGTAAGTTAAGCCAAGGAATAGATATGTTAAGGCATGTTTTATTATTTACATGCAGCTGGATATATATATATATATATATATATATATATATATATATATAAATATATATATATATATAGCTTAACTGAAAAATTAGCAACTTGGAAACTATCTTTTTGTTCAACTCTGTCATTTAGATCCTGGAAATTTCAGGCATAGATAGACAGGAAGTTCTTAGAAATGTACTCATGGAAATGTATTTCTAGAAATGTAGTTCAAAGAAATTTAGTTTCTTAGCTCCCGTAAATGTAGTTTCTAGAAATATAGTTTATAGAAATGTAGTTCATAGAAATGTATTTTCTAGAAAAGTAGTTCAATGAAATGTATTTTCTAGAAATGTAGTTTCTAGAATTGCAGCTAATACAAATTTAGTTCAATTCCTTGAAATGCAGTTCCTTACAGAAATGTAATTCCTTAGTTCCCAGAAATGTAGTTCCTGGAAATGTAGATACTAGAAATGAAGTTCATAGAAATGTAGTTTCTAGAAATGTAATTCAAAGAATTGTAGCTCTCAGAAATTAAGTTCTCGGGACATGTGGTTCCTAGAAATGTGGGACTTGGGGATATAAATCCTAGACATGTTCGAGAGACACGGAACTCACTCAGCTTGGTGACTAATCACGACACACAAGTGAAAGCAGTCCTTACCTCTCTAAACTGAGCCCTGTCAGATTGAGCACAGAACAAATGATGGTCAGGTTCTGCATGTAGTGGACAGTCTTGCACAAGACTTCCCCATACTGCCAGGTGAATGTGAAGAATCGAGCAAACTGGTGGGATAAAAAAGAGAGAGAGAGAAGAGAATGGTTAGAAAATGGAGACGTGATGTCAGCTTCCACTAAGGAATGGGTCAGGATTAAACACGGGTGGCGAAAAATACAAACACGTTTTAAGGCTGCAGTCCTAGGCAGCCGGCTCGTCACCACCACCTTTTAACACAAACATTAGATTCGTGCTTGTTAAGGAGAAGGCAGCTACGTGGTGCTATGGTGAATAATGCGCCAAAGAGCTATGAGGAAATCCTTGTATACCCCGCTTTATAGCACTCAAGCCTTTGTTTTTATTAAAGGGAGACCACTGATCCAATGGGGGTGGGGACATTTAAGGTGGTAAAAAAAACTACTCCACTCCCTTTGAAGTCAGGGCTTTCAAAAAAAAAAATAATAATTATTTCCATGGTGAGACACCTTGATTATCTCTCCTACGTCTAAATTGAACTCACCTTGATTATCTTCCCTAACTTTAAAGTGAAGGCTATTATTAGGAAAACCAATGAGTGGAAAAGCCATTAGTTTAAAACAAGCGCGACTCAACATAAGGCTGAGTCGGTAGAAACCCTGGTAGCCGTCACTGAAATAATTTGTTTACACGTATGATAGTCTTTATAAATATTAATAGATCAAAAAAAAAATACAAAGGAAAAAAAAAAAAAAAAGGAAAGTTTTGATAAGATCACAGTAAAGCCACTTTCAAACTTCATATAAATTGACAATGGTTGATACCCATTCAATGCTTGCAATAATCAGACTTGTATACGCTCGCCAGAGTCTTGACCGCAGGTAGACTGTAACCCGAAAGTGAAGCCAATCAGGATTTCGAAACGGGAAACAAGAGGTTTTCTACATCAGAACGATTATGATCATTTTGAGATGGAGGTTTGGGGGGGGGGGGGG
>CAXITT010000668.1:165579-175958 GCA_964033795.1 Lymnaea stagnalis | reverse complement strand
GAACATACACCCGGAACATACACCCGGAACATACACCCGGAACATACACCCGGAACATACACCCGGAACATACAACCGGAACATACAAACTGAACATACACCCGGAACATACACCCGGAACATACAACCGGAACATACAACCGGAACATACACCCGGAACATACAACCGGAACATACACCCGGAACATACACCCGGAACATACAACCGGAACATACACCCGGAACATACACCCCCGGAACATACACCCGGAACATACACCCGGAACATACACCCGGAACATACACCCGGAACATACCTGGGACATGTAAAAAATTGGAACACGGATCCGCGTGTTTAAAAAAAACAAACTATAGGCACATTTTAGGCACGTTTTAGGCACGTTTTAGGCCCATTTTAAAATTTTATCAAATTTTACGAGCGTTGGACTGCTGCAATGCTTTCAAGTAGATCAAGTGAAAACAAAAAATGTGTGTAAATAAAACAACATAGGTGCAGCTTTAATTACGTTTACACAGAATACGCATGCACACGTTTCGGAAAATGTCTTCATCGGTACAACAAACAAAAATTCATACATATATAAACTAAACCGTTCTTTAATATGCTTTGCTTAACTGCACCGTTTCAACGGAAGCATTTATAGACGTTCTTTATGAACTTACCATTCATAGCTGTACCATTTATAGCTGTACCCTTAATAGCTGTAACATTTATAGCTGTACCATTAATAGCTGAACCATTCATAGCTGTACCATTAATAGCTGTAAAATTTATAGATATACCATTTATAGCTTTACCATTTATAGCTGTACCATTTATAGCTGTACTATTTATAGCTGTACCATTTATAGCTGTACAATTAATACCTGAACCATTCATAGCTGTACCATTCATAGCTGTACCATTCATAGCTGTACCATTAATAGCTGTACCATTAATAGCGGTACCATTTATGGCTGTACCATTAATAGCTGAACCATTCATAGCTGTACCATTTATAGCTGTACCATTAATAGCTGAACCATTCATAGCTGTACCATTCATAGCTGTACCATTCATAGCTGTACCATTCATAGCTGTACCATTCATAGCTGTACCATTAATAGCTGTACCATTTATAGATTTACCATTAATAGCTGAACCATTCATAGATGTACCATTCATAGCTGTACCATTTATAGCTGTTCCATTTATAGCTGTACCATTTATAGCTGTACTATTTATAGCTGTACAATTAATACCTGAACCATTCATAGCTGTACCATTCATAGCTGTACCATTCATAGCTGTACCATTAATAGCTGTACCATTAATAGCTGTACCATTTATGGCTGTACCATTAATAGCTGAACCATTCATAGCTGTACCATTAATAGCTGTACCATTTATAGATTTACCATTAATAGCTGAACCATTCATAGCTGTACCATTCATAGCTGTACCATTTATAGCTGTACCATTTATAGCTGTACCATTAATAGCTGTACCATTTATAGCTGTACCATTAATAGCTGAACCATTCATAGCTGTACCATTCATAGCTGTACCATTTATAGCTGTTCCATTTATAACTGTACCATTTATAGCTGTACTATTTATAGCTGTACCATTAATAGCTGAACCATTCATAGCTGTACCATTCATAGCTGTACCATTCATAGCTGTACCATTTACAGCTGTACCATTTATAGCTGTACCATTAATAGCTGTACCATTTATAGATGTACCATTAATAGCTGAACCATTCATAGATGTACCATTCATAGCTGTACCATTTATAGCTGTTCCATTTATAGCTGTACCATTTATAGCTGTACTATTTATAGCTGTACCATTAATAGCTGAACCATTCATAGCTGTACCATTCATAGCTGTACCATTCATAGCTGTACCATTTACAGCTGTACCATTTATAGCTGTACCATTAATAGCTGTACCATTTATAGATGTACCATTAATAGCTGAACCATTCATAGCTGTACCATTCATAGCTGTACCATTCATAGCTGCACCATTTATAGTTGTACCTTAATAGCTGTACCATTTATAGCTGTACCATTAATAACTGAACCATTCATAGCTGTACCATTTATAGCTGTACCATTAATAGCTGAACCATTCATAGCTGTACCATTTATAGCTGTACCATTAATAGCTGTAACATTTATAGCTGTAACATTAATAGCTGTACCATTCATAGCTGTATCTTTAATAAAGTTAAACTGATAAACTGTGCAATTTTAATGATATATAGGCTAAACACTTTAAGATCTAAATTGTAACATTAACTAGCTAAATTTAGGCCCGCCATTTTAAAGCTGGTATTATTCTTAACTGTACCATTGATAGCCGTACCATAAATAACTGTATCATCAACAGCTGTACCACTAATAGCTGACCATTTATAACTGTAACATTACTAGCCGAACCATCAATAACTGCACCATTATTAGCTGCACCATTTATATCTGTGCCATTAATAGCTGTGTCATAAATAAAGATACAATATGAAACTGTCATTTTTTATTTATGACATTAAGTGTTAAGAGCAATATTTATTCATACGCCCGGGGGGGGGGGGATATAACGGTAAAAAAATCTAAAATAATATTTTTTTATTAAAAGCAAATAAGAAAAGTGTAACTGAATTATCTTGGCGACAGACATGCCATAACAAGTACGTTAGAGACACTCTGAAAAGTTTTGAGACTTCAGACGCAGCGCTGGCCACGGAACCTCTACATTTGTCTTGGCTTACGTAACGCTGGGGATGTCTATTTTTTTTATGAACATAAGCCTCAGTTTGATGACCAGAGACTGGACGCTTGGCTTCTTCTTGTGGACAGAATTTCTGCATATTTCGTGTGAGACACATCATGTGAGTGTGAGGGGTAAAGCATGTCACGAAATAGAACAAGATTAAAACTTGCCACAATATAGAACAAGATTAAAACTTGCCACAATATAGAACAAGATTAAAACTTGCCACAATATAGAACAAGATTAAAACTTGCCACAATATAGAACAAGATTAAAACTTGCCACAATATAGAACAAGATTAAAACTTGCCACAATATAGAACAAGATTAAAACTTGCCACAATATAGAACAAGATTAAAACTTGCCACAATATAGAACAAGATTAAAACTTGCCACAATATAGAACAAGATTAAAACTTGCCACAATATAGAACAAGATTAAAACTTGCCACAATATAGAACAAGATTAAAACTTGCCACAATATAGAACAAGATTAAAACTTGCCACAATATAGAACAAGATTAAAACTTGCCACAATATAGAACAAGATTAAAACTTGCCACAATATAGAACAAGATTACCGAGAATGCCTTCATTTATTGATGTACACTACGCCACAGACGTTAGAAAGTGTATGGTTGAAAAGATGCACGTTAATTCCCATTATAACTTGATTATCGGCTGTTCAGGTTATTTGCAGACAACAGAACTGACGTAACATCATTTTTTTTCTTTTTTTTAAATTTTGGGTGAGGTGACACACTACTAACCGAATTAATTATGGGATCTTTTCCTTTTTGGCGTAAGATTTTAAAACAATAACGCCAAGAATTTGTAATTTGTGATTTTGACGGAAATCTTTTCAAGATGGGAGTGAACTATGACCTCCAGACTCAAACTAATGTCTGATTGCATAGCACAACAACTGTATCTGCCCTGTTCTTGATAGTTCTGGTTAGCGGTACAGTACACAGCTGAACATCGGTACACATCTAAAGGGCTTTAAAAAAATCTGAAATATCTTCCTTTTAAATATTATGAAAATTTATTTACAGTTTACTTTCCGAAGCGGCAACGGGAGAAAGATTTTAACCTTCCACATAGCAAAAGTGCGTTGATTGTGCCGAGTAGATAGAAAGTAATAATGGTACCGAGTATGTAGAAAGTAAAAATAGTGCCGAGTATGTAGAAAGTAAAAATAGTTCTGCGTATGTAGACAGTAAAAATAGTGCCGCGTATGTAGACAGTAAAAATAGTGCCGTTAAGTAGATAGTAAAAATAGTGCTGCATGTGTAGAAAATAATTCCCCAAGCTATTTTTAAAACAAAATTGATCAAATAAAGAAAAAAAAAAACACGCTAATAACATTCTTTTCATCTTTCAGTGACGTCTCATGCTCTTTTCGGCTAGGACATCTTTCTCAATCACTGAGAGGTGACCCTCTAAACTGCTGGTTGATAAGTGCGAGTCCCAAGGGCCAAAAGTAAATATGGGAGTGTGTGTCATCCGAGGGTCATTGCGACACTCTCGGGGTGGCTCGAAGCGATGCTAATGTCGTTAATGGAGCTTCACCGTGTCCTCAGCTGAGACGGCTCGGGAAAATATATAGGCCACTGTGGGTGGGTGGGTGGGGGGGGGGGGGGGGAGTGGGACGACGACACGTGACCTGAGATTGAAACCGCGCGCTTTCCACTTTTACTTCCGGGTTGGAATTTTATTTATTTATTTATTTTTAAAGGTTGACAAGGGCAACAGACATTGGACGACGACACGTGACCTGAGATTGAAACCGCGCGCTTTCCACTTTTACTTCCGGGTTGGAATTTTATTTATTTATTTATTTTTAAAGGTTGACAAGGGCAACAGACATGGAGGAGGGTGTGAGTGAATTAAAAAATAAGCCCCAGGGACGGCGAAACAATAACACATCTAAAAGACCAAAAAATAATAAAAATTGTGAAACTTAAAATCACGATTAACTTTACAATTTATTTTAAAAAAAAATATTTTTTTTAAAATCCTTACCTATTTATGTGATTTGTTCTGAAAATTAATATAAGGTATTTGAAGATAACAACTTATACCCCCCACCCCCAAACAACAACAACAACAACAACAACAACAAGATAGCAACAAAAAAAGTGACTGCTTTTGTTTGTGATTGATATAACATTATACTTGACACAAGGCTTGGGGATAGAAATAGATAAATGAGGATCGAGTCCATTTAATGTATTCAATGTGTCCTTAACAATCGTCAGTAAGGATCAGGTGACCTTATGTGGTCTGTGGTAACGATGTAATAGTACATAGTACTCTTGTTCTAATATATAGAGTTATCCTTGTTTGAGCCATTAGACCAACGGTTCCAAAGATGTGGAGCTTTCTGACTGGGGCGCCCCGTAATATTACGCAATATCATAAATTGTATTTGTTATCGCAATTATAATTCGATCGGATGTGGCATCTAGTGGCTCTGGGGCGAACCGGTACTCTCTTTGTAATATCTGTTTTCGAAATCCCATCAAAAATAGATTCTAGATAGTCCTTAGATGGTCTATAGATGGTCCCTAGGTAGTCCTTACATGGTCCCTAGATGATCCCTAGATGGTCCCTCGATAGTCCCTAGATGGTCCCTAGATAGTCCCTATTTGGTCTCTAGATGGTCCCTAGATGATCGCTTGATGGTCTTTAGATGGTACTTCGTGATCTAAAATACTCCATTGAATTCGTCTCGCCGTTTCATCTAATTGTGAAACAAATTCCCTTTTTCCACAATGCATTGCTTCGACGTTGTCGCTCAGTTCCTCGGGAAAACCTGACTTCCGCGAGGGCGCTGAGACTTGAAACACGTTTGAGACCCACTGAGTTAGACCATTTATGAAAGTCCCTTTGATGGATGTTATTTTTAAAAATTATGATGTAGCACTTATGATGTAGCACTTATGATGTAGTACTTATGATGTAGTACTTATGATGCAGTACTTGTGATGTAGTACTTATGATGTAGTACTTATTATGTAGCACTTATGATGTAGTATTTATGATGTAGTACTTATGATGTAGTATTTATATTCTAAACTTAAGAGAGTTGAGTTCCAGCGCCCTTTTTTTATTTTACTTGGCTTGTCGTCTTCAGTTATTTCAATGAGCTTTCTAGAACGGTCCCTCCAGCTATTGATTTAAGTCCAGGATCCTTGTAAAGGAATCGAACATTCTCCTTAAAACAAGACAGAGTACAATTGTAAGAACGCGACATCCCGTCTTATAATTTCAGGCTTCGACATTGTCCTGTTCCACAGTACCCCCTCCCCACGCACCCAGCTTGAACACAGCAGTCGTTAAATGTATCACGGTTTAAACACAAACGTTGAACACAACTTGCCAGATTTTTAGCCGGAACCATCTTTTTGAAAAGAGATCCGTAGCTTAGCACGACTTTGGGCAAACAATGGCAACGAACGCTCTATTCGTCAGATATTATTCAACTTATGGTTTGATCTATCAAACACAGAAAACATAAATATGTCTCCTCCAAATATTTTTCCTCATTTCCCAGCTCACGTGATAGAATTAAAAAAAAAAAAAAAAAAAAAAAACTTTAAAAGGCCCAAATATTTTTCCTCATTTCCCAGCTCACGTGATAAAATTAAAAAAAAAAAAAAAAAAGAAGAAAACTTTTAAAGGGCCAAAAGTTTCCCCCCGAAACAGACCCCCTATTGTCCACTTGAAAATGTACTCTATCACCGCCAAGACTTGGAGTATCCCCATTACAAGAAAACGTGTCTGAATCGAAAGTCGCATCAAGTTTGTTCTTTTTTGTTGTTTGTGTGTGTGTTAAACTATCTTCAAAAGTGCACATCGTTATAACTGGCTGGATCACTTTGAAGTTAGACTATTACTTAAAAATAGGATTGCAATTATTCTTGTTTTTTTTTGGCGTGGAACAAATCCTGACGTGCATCACCACAATTTCGGAGTAAGAAAAAAAGTTGAAAAATATAATTGTTTGTAAGAAATCGAATGTCAGCTTAAACTAATCTCCGCCAACCAAAGACCATGTGATATGAACCGGAAGTAGTTAGTCATATCCCTTTTGTGGGGGTCACGGAGACTTTCACAAAGGGCTTTCAAAAAATGTATTTATCAAGTCTTGAGTCTTGAAGAACAGCGTCTTAGAAATAGGATCGGTCACTACCATGCTGTTCTCTCTCTCTCTCTCTCTCTGCCTCTCTCTCTCTCTCTGTCTCTCACTCGCACTCTCTCTCTCTCTCTATCTCTCTCTCTACGCCTTGCTCCCCCTCTTGTGGCAGCATTTCAGTAGAGTTAGAGTTTAATGGAACTTTTCGTCATGGGGCAACTTTCTTTAACTCTTTTAGTTCTAGTTGATTTTATGCTTCTAGGTTAGATATTTCAAACTAATTATATTTTATGCTTCTAGGTTAGATATTTCAAACTAATTATATTTTAAACTTTTAGACCAATTATTTTTTAAACTTGTAGAAAATTATCTTTTAAACTTCTAAACAATGATGTTTTAAACTTCTAGACAAATAATAAGACAAATAATATTTTAACCTTCTAGACAATTTTATTTTAAACTTGTACACCAATTATATTTTAAAATTCTAGACCAATTATATTTTATTTTTCGTATGCCATTTTATTTATACTTTCAGCCCGTTACCTTCTGCCCCCTCATCTCTGATTCACTCTCTTCCTTATTTAATATTAAGCTTTGATCAGAATATACCTCTACCACTTTTTCAGTCTATAGTTTTATTTCTTTTAAAGCAATCAACATACACAGAGTGTGGTTTAAAGAACAAAAATAATTGTAAATGTATTTTGTAAACATCTCCAACGAAACTTTTTTTGATGTGAAAATCACAAATGATAGAAAGTTAAAAATAGCTCAAGCGTTGATGTTTTGGACTTAACTGTCCACGTCTGCCAATTCATTTTTACTCTCTCTGTATCGTTCGATCGAATCCCGCCAAATGCACGTTCGATAACTCGATTACCAGTCTCTTAGCCAGACGACCTAATATGGTGAGCACGAAATTAGCCTCGCTGACGTAACCGAGCCAACGTGATTCACATGGCGGCTAAATTGTTTGGGAGACCACGGCTGTACACGAACAGGGCTGTCTAGCACTGTCCAGCAATACCACCCCCTTTACCCGGCGTATAGGACAGGGCTGTGTAACACTGTGCAGCAATACTACGCTCTTTACCCGGCGTTTTGGACAGGGCTGTCTAGCACTGTGCAGCAATACCACGCTCTTTACCCGGCGTACAGGACAGGGCTGTCTAGCACGGTGCAGCAATACCACGCTCTTTACGCGAGTTTAATGACAGGTCTGTCTAGCACGGTGCAGCAAGACCACGAGGAGTTCTAACGGAAGCAAGATTTCAAATAAGAAAAGCCTTAAAAGGCTTGAAAATACATTAGGGTCACCCCCCAAAAAGTGTCAACAGCCTAATATGTTTAACGTCTGTTCAACTTGATGCTGATGCGCCCCAGTGCACTGATGTTTGAAACTATTGACTCCATCTCTACTACAGCTAATCAAATCTATCGCTTAACTAGGACACTATTCCAGTTACGGATTAAGACCTGTGGTTGCCCCTAGGACGCCCTAGGTAGTCAACATTTTGTCTCCTGTGGCGTGCCTAGGCAGTGCGAAAGGGGGGGGGGGGTGACCGCCCCAGACGGGCCCTGGATTAAGACCTGTGGTTGCCCCTAGGACGCCCTAGGTAGTCAACATTTTGTCTCCTGTGGCGTGCCTAGGCAGTGCGAAAGGGGGGGGGGGTGACCGCCCCAGACGGGACCAGGGGGGGGGGGGGGTGGAAAAAGTCCTAACGTTTAAAAAAATCAGCATTGAGTAAATAGGGCGCCCTCTTGGGAGGGTGCCCCGGGAAGCGTTTAGTAAAAGTACGTCACTGTTCACCAGAACCTCACCGAAAATATCCACTCTCCTTCTTATAATTCCACTTCGAGTCAACCAATTTTTAAATTTCGTGACTGAGGAAAAAAAGGCTCCCCCCCCCCCAATTTAGTCACTTACTCACTGACCCAATTAAGTGACACTGTACTTTTACATTCAGTTTCTCCCGGCTGTCATCTAAACTTTGGATTCCAAAGACGGCATTTATATTCCAAGGTCCTCCCTTTAGAGGATTACTGTCTCCGGATAAGTTGACGTCAAGTGTGGTTTTCCTTACATATGCTGACACCGTTCCCTGAGTCTATAAGTGTTTACGTAAGCAGATGCCCGAGACTGTCATCAATGACGATGCATTACGTCATGACGTCGTTATCGTTAGTGTCCAAGTTTCCTTGAATATTTTAAAACTGATCTGATTTCAGTTGTATGAATAGTTTTCTTTGTTTCTCTTGTAATGTTTTTACTTTTGGGTATTTTCTGACTACTGAAGTATGCCCTGTTTCCGGCTGATATTCTCTCTTTTATCTCGGTTAGTAATTCGTTTCTTTCAATTATTAAAGATCCTAGGTATTTGAATTGATTGACTTTTTCAAAAGTCTGGCTTCTGATTTTAATGGTTTCATCAGTCCGTTCCTCTCTTATCAGTCATGTATTTTTTTTTTACAAAAACTGGAACCATTGTCGAAGGGGCCCTATAAAGCGAAAGGCTCCTAGGTCCGTGGCTCATTTGCCTTTAGGCTCATGCAACACTTCATAATGTATGTAAAATGTTCTTAGTACATAGCACTAGGAATATTCTGGTCATCAAGATAGTTTTAGAGAAATTTAAGATGGAGGGCGAAACAAAAATGTCAACCGAGAAATGATACGACCTTATTAAGGCTTTCAGTAATGGATGGTTCAGTTATTTTTGATAACGGCCTTGTACACGATGTGCATTCGCGGCGTTCAGATCAGTTCAAAGGTTAACACAACGGTGGTCAACGTTGGTGTTCTGTTACAGAACTGTGACAGGCATCACAGAAATACTTTGAAATAATTTTCTTTCTTTCCTTCTTTCTTATTTTCCCTCTTTCTATTTAACTTTTTAAAATTTTTTGCTTTCTTTATTTGTTTCTCTTTTTCGTTCGTTTGATCTTTTTCTTTCGTTTTCTTTCTTTCTTTCTTTCTTTCTTTCTTTCTTTCTTTCTTTCTTTCTTTCTTTCTTTCTTTCTTTCTTTCTTTCTTTCTTTCTTTCTTCTTTCCAGATTTCTTTCTTTCGTTCTTCTTTCTTCCATTTTCTTGTATTCTTACTTTTCTTTAATAATTTCGTTTTCTTTCTATCTTTCCTTCTTAATATTTTTCTATATTTCTTTCCTTCTATCTTTCCTTCTTAATATTTTTCTTTCTTTCTTTCCTTCTATCTTTCTCTCTATCTTTCTTTCATTCTTTCTATCTTTCTTTTTTCTATCTTTCTTTCTATCTACCTTTCTATCTTTTTCTTTCTTTCTTTCTATTTTCTTTCGTTCTTTCCATCTTTCTTTTTTTTATGTCTGTATTTCTTTTATCTATCTATCTATCTATCTATCTATCTATCTATCTATCTATCTATCTATCTATCTATCTATCTATCTATCTATCTATCTATCTATCTATCTATCTATCTATCTATCTATCTATCTATCT
>CAXITT010000668.1:158006-165103 GCA_964033795.1 Lymnaea stagnalis | reverse complement strand
TCTATCTATCTATCTATCTATCTATCTATCTATCTATCTATCTATCTATCTATCTATCTATCTATCTATCTATCTATCTATCTATCTATCTATCTATCTATCTATCTATCTATCTATCTATCTATCTTCATGCTCCCCCACGAGGCATCGCCTTCATAGCGTGTTCAGCATTACGGAACCAGTAATGAATCTGACCACCATCTCCATCCCTGCTGGTGCAATGCGACCCAAGAGGCTATTATCTTTGATCTATTTTAAGACTTGCAAATCATCTCCACGTGACATTACAGTGATGACGTGATCCCTTGTGAATATTGACTGATGTCATGAAACCCTAAAATGATGATAAGCCAACATTCACTAAGGGTCTGAATTCATTACGACCTCGCTGCGAGAGATTAGAGGTAAAAAATACCAAAAAAAAACACGCAACGTATTTATTTCATATCTTTCCTTCTTGCTTTTGATTTATTCAAACACAGAAAAATGAAGTCTCTCCATCTCTCTCTCTCTCTCTAGATATATATATATATATACTAGCCGATATACCGGCGTGGCCGGGATGGCATAGGACGGCGCAGTCCCGTCTTCCGGCGTGATCCCGATCCCAGTGGATCCACTTAAGACTAGGATCCCGATCCCTTAGATCCCACTATATATACCCGTGTAACAATTTAGAACCTTCTGGATATTCTAGATTGAATCTAATAACGTGCTCAAAGCATGTGTCAGATCTACTTTTCTAATTATTTTTAGAATACAATAAAAATCTTCAAGATATGCCAATATTTTAATCCCTTTTCTTTTAAGTTAATCTAGGGGCCCCGGGGGGGGGGGCCCATTCCATAACTGTACCGATTTAGTTATGGCTGAGATAGGGGGCCCTACAAATATCAGACGGATAAATAATAGAGTTAAAATTTTAAATTTGTCCTATTAAAATCGGTTTTAAAATGCCATAGTTATCGCTTTTTAAAATTGTCGTACTTTCCAGAATATTCTAGATTGGATATTATTAGTTGTAAATCCACCGATATTTCAATACGGACAATGAAGGATATTGCTACAACGCCAGGCCCTATATCCATCAATTCACTTAGAACCTATAGTGCTGTTTAATCCTATTGATATTTAATTAGCTTATATAAGGAAAAATAAAACGGGGCCCCCGGCACCAGAGGGATGGATATTATGAGGTCAGTACCCTTCGGTTTTTTAGTATGGATAATAAAGTATATGTGCACTAAGTTTGGTCAAGATCCATCGACTCATGTAGGAGTATTTTTTGTTAATTTTATTGATATAGCTCATATAAAGAAAAAAGCGAATTCGGGGCCCATTGGCCCCAAACGGAATGTTGTAAAAAGTTCATAACCCTTTAAGACAGGGGTTCTCAACCTTCCTAATGCCACGACCCTTTAATGCAGCTTCTCATGTCGTTGCGACCCCAGCCACACAATTATTTTCGTTGCTACTTCACAGCTGTAAGGATATGTGTTTTCAGATGGTCTTAGGCGACCCCTGGGAAAGGATCGTGCGACCCCCAAAGGGGTCGCGACCAACAGGTTGAGAACCGCTGCTTTAAGAGTTCCCTTTGGATCATGATGGATGTATGTGTCAAATTTGGTCAAGGTCCATCAATCCATGTAAAAGCCTTTGTGGAACAAACAGACACCGCCCGCCACAAACAAAATTTCACTTTTATATATATATATATGTGTGTGTGTGTGTGTGTATGGGGCTGTGTAGCAGACACCATGGCCACTGCACGTTTAAGTCAAGTTGATTTTTTTTTTCATTGAAACTCGAATCGGCTCAAGGTTTATTTTTAATTTGATATTTGATTTTACTCTCGGAATCTAAACACGTCATCACTTTTACGGCCGTCAAAACAAAATTGATATTAGGCTGACGTCATTAATGTTGGGTCCCTTCATGGCGTCCACCTCACGTATTGTCCCCGTCACTGAATGGTGTTCACTTTTAAGACCGTCTTTTTTTAATTTTATTGTCTACCGTGATAAAACCAAATCCTATCTTCAGTGTTAACCCCCTTGTTGTTCGCACCCCGGGCAAGCTTAACTTTGGCACCCTTTTTAAGTATAATATGAAAAATTTGTGCAAGGAAAAAACTGGGGATTGGGTCATGAGTTTCTTAACTAGTTTAAAAGCAACAACAACCAACAAACAATGAACAATAAATTGTTTTTCTTAACTTGTTTTAGAGAGTATGAACAATTGGCCTAACGTGGGAGTATGAACAATTGGCCTAACGTGGGAGTATGAACAATTAGCCTAACGTGGGAGCATGAACAATTAGCCTAACGTGGGAGTATGAGCAATTAGCCTAACGTGGGAGTATGAACAATTAGCCTAACGTGGGAGTATGAACAATTAGCCTAACGTGGGAGTATGAGCAATTAGCCTAACGTGGGAGTATGAGCAATTAGCCTAACGTGGGAGCATGAACAATTAGCCTAACGTGGGAGTATGAACAATTGGCCTAACGTGGGAGTATGAACAATTGGCCTAACGTGGGAGCATGAACAATTAGCCTAACGTGGGAGTATGAGCAATTAGCCTAACGTGGGAGCATGAACAATTAGCCTAACGTGGGAGTATGAGCAATTAGCCTAACGTGGGAGCATGAACAATTAGCCTAACGTGGGAGTATGAACAATTAGCCTAACGTGGGAGCATGAACAATTAGCCTAACGTGGGAGTATGAGCAATTAGCCTAACGTGGGAGTATGAGCAATTAGCCTAACGTGGGAGCATGAACAATTAGCCTAACGTGGGAGTATGAACAATTGGCCTAACGTGGGAGTATGAACAATTGGCCTAACGTGGGAGCATGAACAATTAGCCTAACGTGGGAGTATGAGCAATTAGCCTAACGTGGGAGTATGAACAATTAGCCTAACGTGGGAGTATGAACAATTAGCCTAACGTGGGAGCATGAACAATTAGCCTAACGTGGGAGTATGAACAATTAGCCTAACGTTGGAGTATGAACAATTAGCCTAACGTGGGAGCATGAACAATTAGCCTAACGTGGGAGTATGAACAATTAGCCTAACGGGGGAGTATGAACAATTAGCTTAACGTGGGAGCATGAACAATTAGCCTAACGGGGGAGTATGAGCAATTAGCTTAATGTGGGAGTATGAACAATTGGCCTAACGTGGGAGCATGAACAATTAGCCTAACGTGGGAGTATGAACAATTAGCCTACGGATGGCATCTTTTGTCCTAGCCTTCAGATCATCAAATCAGTGGCGTCCACTAGCAATTAGAGACCGACCGAATTTCGGCTTCGGCTTCGGTGTCGGCGCCGAAAGTTGCCATTTTATCACTTTCGGCGGCCGAAATTGACTTAGACTTTCGGCCATCGGCCGAAAGTGACTCAGGTTTTCGGTCATTTAATATTCAGCGAAAGCGATATTTAACAACAAACTAAACGACATTTAAGAACGAATTAAGCGATCTTTGAGAATAAACTAAACGATATTTAACAACAAACATAGCGATCCTTAAGAACAATCTAAGCAATCTTTAGTAACAAACTAAACGATCTTAAAGAACAAACTAAACGATTTTTATGACCGAACTAAATGATCTTTAAGAACAAAACAAATGATCTTTAATAGTAAACTAAATTATTTATAAGAATAAACCAAGCGATCTTTAGCAGAAAACTAAATGTTCTTTAGGAACAAACTAAAAGATCTTTGAGAACAAACTAATCAATCTTAAGGAACAAAATCAATTATCTTTAAGAACAAACTAAGCGATCTTTATGAAAAAAACTAAGCGATCTTTAACAACAAACTAAGCGATCTTTATGAACAAACTAAACGATATTTAAGAACAAATAATGCGATCTATTAACAAAAACTGGACGATCTTTAACAACAAACTAAGTGATCTTTAAGAACAAACTAAACGATCTTTAACAACAAATTAAGCGATCTTTAAGATTAAACTAAGCGATATTTTAGAACAATCTAGTGATCTTTATGAACAAACTCGCCGATCTTTAAGAACAAACTAACCGACCAATAACAACCAAATAAACGATCTTTAAAAACAAATTAAGCAATCCTTTACAACCACAATTTTTAGAGACCCGGTTTAAAAAAATAATATTTTGCATCAATTCTCCCCCCCCCCCCTCAATTTTTGCCAAATTTTTTCCTACCATACTAATTTTAAAAAGTTGTAAAGCAATTTAAATTACTTTTATATTAAAATTAAAATGGTAAAATCCAAAGTATTCATTAGATCAAAGGTCTCAAACTCAAATCATGGGGGGGGGGGGGGCGCAGGAGGTAGTGTCTGAATGAGAGTGGGCCGCATCAAGTAATCCACAAAAAAGCGATTACAACTGTTAAAATCTGCTCAACTTTTATAAATAACAATGAAATCATTAAGGGTTCTCAAAAACTAGGATTCACTTTCATCCACCTACTCACTGTTGCATACAAAAATACATAGCAACACTACCAAAAAAATCAGAATTAGACTAGTCGGTGAGATTCGACTGAAACCGTCGCGGAGAGTCACGTTATAGATATGAGAATGGGGGAAACGGGCCGGCGCATTTACACTAAACTTTTCTGTCATGAAGCGGGCCGCAAAATATCGTCTTGAGGGTCACAAATGGCTCGCGGGCCGCGAATTTGAGACCCCTATATATCGATATGTAGGAAAAGAAGTCACAGGAAAAAAAGTCCGGGGGCCCGGAATCGTTTTTTTTTTCTTATATGAGCTTTATAAATAAAATTAACCACAAATACTCCTGCATAAATAGGTGGATCTTGACCAAACTTAGTGACGGGATCAAATAGGGATCCTGCGGCAAACGGGATCCCATCGGAGAAAAGGATCCTTCCGGGAAGCGGGATCCTAGTGGGATCGGGATCCCATTTGGAAAAGGGTACAATTTGGAAAGTGGTATCCTACTTGGAAATGGGATCCCATTTGGATCTCAATTAGTTCGGATCCCACAGGGGTCGGAGTCCCATTTGGATATGAGATGCCATTTAGAATAAGGATGCCAATGGGGTCAGGATCCCATTTAGAAACGGGATCCTTTCAGGATCAGAATGGGATCGGGATAACAATGGGGTCGAGATCCCAATGGGTTGGGATCCTAATGACATCCTTTTTGAGAAAGTGATCCCAATCGGGATCGGGATCCAATTGGGGCTGGGGTCCCTAGGGTCGGAATCACAATGGGGTCAGGATCCCAATGGGATTATTTGAGGGAAAGGGATCTCAATCAAAATTGGTATCCCAATGGGGTCGGGATCCTTGTGGGGTAGGGATCCCGATAAGATATGGGATCCCAATAGGTTACGGGATCCCACAACTCTTGTCAGAATTTATTTATGATATCTGATGGCTGAATGCTTCTGTGACTTTTTTCCTGTGACTTTTTTTCCTGTGACTTTATTTCCTGTGACTTTTTATCCTAGCAAAATTTGTGACTTTTTTCCGTTACTTTTTATCCTGTGACTTTTTTTCCGCTCACCTAATATTCACGATTATCTCATTTTTTTATAAAAAGAATGTAAATATTTATACTTTCCCACATCATTTTCGATGTATGCAGAATGTATGCGGGAACGAATTTCAAAATATCTTAATATTACATTTTCGGCTTCGGTTTCGGCCGAAATTCATTTTTAAATTTCGGCTTTTTTTCGGTTTCGGCCGAAAGTCATTTTAAACTTTCGGCCTATTTTCGGCTTCGGCCGAAATCAGAAAATCACTTTCGGTCGGTCTCTACTAGCAATGATATTTGTTTCCTATTTTGGAAGATCGTTGATGGCGCCCTTAGCGCATGGGGTCCCGGGCAAACTGCCCGAGTTCCCGGTACTTTGAGCCGACCCCGACTGTTACCGAAACGCTTCCATGATTTCTGTAGCTTTCTATAGAACGCATTGAAGAATTCTTTTTTTAGGAGCCGGAAATTCTTAAAATACCATATTTAAAAATTTCTATAATAAACCGAATAACGCCGTATACGGAAATTTGATTGAAAGAAATTTCGTTTACGGTAAATTGATCGACGGTAATTTGATCGAACGGAAATTCGGTCGAATCTTTTTTTTTTCAGTGTAAACGTTAAATTTTTGCTTCAAATTTCTTTTTGAACGCATTATTTTGTTTTACTATTAGTATAGTGCGTTCAAAAAGAAATGTGACGAACATTTTAACGTGTGAACTGAAAAAAAATAAATAAAATAAATAAAGATTTGACCAACTTTCCGTTCGCTAAAATTACCGTCGATCAATTTACTGTCTACTAAAATTCTTTCGATCAAATTTCCGGTAACTGAATAACGCCGGAAGCTTCTAGAAAGTTCTCACCAAAGGGTATTAAAAAAAACAACAACCCTTAAAACAAAGGTTTTTTCCCCTTTATATGCATTTTACAATTTGTATTTCATATCACTATTCTAATGTCCTACCCACTTTTCACCTTGCATAATTATTTAACCCACTATTTCAGAACAAACAAACGAAAATATTCAGCACTCAACGCACGTGCGATATATTTTTTTAAAGAATCGCATTTGGCGCAATTATCGGGAATTTTTATTTCGTGAAATTAGTGGCATCATGTTTCCAACATCTTCCTCTTCAAAAACAGGGCCGGGGGATGGGGGGGGGGAGGAAACCTCTGTCTATGTGCCAAGCTTCTGCTTGATGGCTTGACTGGAAGTGGGTCGATCAGCCGTCAACATTTTTTTTTGGTCCTAAACGCACAAAAGCGAAGTTAATATAAAGAATAAGAAATGAAAGGAAAAAAAATAAGAAAGGAAAAACGGTGCCCCAAATAAATGTTACGACATTGACGGAGTAACTCAGATGGACGTGAGCCGATGCTTTACCGACTCCGTGCTCAACATGTTTTACCGACGGGTTCGTGGTCAGTAAGGGCTTCTACTCCGCCACCCCTCTAAGCGTTGTTTCTCCTCATAGAGTTACCCTGAGTTTATAAATGACTGGGCAGTCACGTGATTATGTCCGTTTTCCAGCAACAACGAGGCTAGCCGATATTTCAAAACAAAAAATGGAACAGAAGA
>CAXITT010000668.1:145506-155506 GCA_964033795.1 Lymnaea stagnalis | reverse complement strand
GGGGAGGAGGGACCGTCCTCATCAGTTCACTTAAATCAGGATTAGAGAGAGGGGAGAGACTGTGTGTATTTGTTCAAGAGAGCAATGGAGAGACAGGGAGATGGACAGAAAGAGTAATACAAACAAGAGGAGATGGATGGAGGGAGAGAGAGAGAGAGAGAGAGAGAGAGAGAGAGAGAGAGAGAGAGAGAGAGAGAGAGAGAGAGAGAGAGAGAGAGAGAGAGAGAGAGATAGAGAGAGAGAGAGAGAGAGAGAGAGAGAGAGAAAGAGGGAAAGGAGCCCCAGTCACAGTAGATTGGACTAAACGCTGGTCCATCCCTGGCACATTCCCCTTTAATGAAGGTGACCGAAAGGGCCGCGTGGTGGCCTTGTTTACTCGAATGGTCTCTTCATTTTACACAAATCTCTTTGTAGTTTTTTTTTGGACGTGAAAAGGCGAGGGATTGATTTTTTACATAACGAGAAGTGGTGAGGACATGATGGTGTGTGTGTGAGTGTGTTTGTTTGTGTCTGTCTGTCTGTGAGTGGATAAAGATGTTGTCAAGTGAAGAGTATGTGGGAAGCAAAGTGTGTGTGGGGCGAGCAGTTAACGTTGAAGAATCATCTGGAAAAGAGTGGGAAAATGAATAATGTGTGTGGCCAAGAAAATGTTGGAGAAGAAAGTGGGTGGAGGAGAAAGTGGGTGGAGAAGAAAGTGGGTGGAGAAGAAAGTGGATGGAGAAGAAAGTGGGTGGAGAAGAAAGTGGATGGAGAAGAAAGTGGGTGGAGAAGAAAGTGGGTGGAGAAGAAAGTGGGTGGAGAAGAAAGTGGATGGAGAAGAAAGTGGGTGGAGAAGAAAGTGGATGGAGAAGAAAGTGGGTGGAGAAGAAAGTGGATGGAGAAGAAAGTGGGTGGAGAAGAAAGTGGGTGGAGAAGAAAGTGGATGGAGAAGAAAGTGGGTGGAGAAGAAAGTGGATGGAGAAGAAAGTGGGTGGAGAAGAAAGTGGGTGGAGAAGAGCGTTGTCGATCAAAACAAATATTTCAGGTGGAATTTCGAGGGAGGTGACTCTAAAGATGTTCTCGACTTTTGAAACGATAAAAAACCTCTAAAATAAAGATGCATGTTTAAAAGATGACAACCGAAACGAGAGAGAATCATTAGACACAATAGGCGTCATTTCGTGATGATCGCTTTATAGAAGGAGATATCAGGACACCATTTCATAGTCATAAAATTTCACCATTGTGTTTCCGTTTAGTAGAATCAGCACTGAGTGGGTTCAATATTCAGTGTACCAACATGATTAAGATAAACGGTGCTTACTGTATCTATTTATAGTTATAATATCAGTGGCTTTGGCGGGGCGGGGGTGGGGGGTGGGAGAAATATTTGTAAAAACTGACACTAGGTCAAACAATTTATGTATACAATATATTAATTCTACTAGCCGGGGAAACGTAACCACGCTGCGTGTGTCAAATACGGGAAAAGGTGCATGGTCTATAACGGCATTCCAGATGGCGCTCCATAGATCCACCAATGCTTTGTAGAGCAGCCACAAGTCGGCACACAGCATGGCACACATCATTGTGGGTCCCGAATGTGATTTTTGTGTGTGTGTGCACTTGGTACGTACTTGATCAAACGGCACAACGGGGAAAGCAGTCGAGAATTCTTCTTACCTCCAGTTATCTCTAACAGTACATAGCAACAACAACAACAAAAAAAGAAAAGATAAATAAAATTGTCGTTTTGTTAACTACCGTAAGAACGATTTAAAAGGTTAAACAGTATTACCTTTCTTGATCGGGGCGGGCAACGTCCGCTGGGTAATTATTAATGACGTCAATCCAGTGTGTGTGTGTTTGTGTTAGTGTGTATGTGGGGGGGAAGGGTGTGTTTTTTTTTCAGGGGGGGCAGTGCCAGATGTTCAAGTTGATTTATTGTTGGACATATTGTTGCTCCGTGGGGGGCACTTGGCTTTTGCCCGGGGGGGCACTTGGCTTTTGCCCGGGGGACACTCCCCCCCCCCCCCGAGATCTAGCTGAAAGAAACCCTGATCCCAATCAGCCTGTATGTGTATCGTCTGACTTTAACGACCAATAAATTGAAATGTTATTGGACTATGGTCTCCGTCCATCTGGTAAATAAATGATGCCCTCGCTTGTGACAGCCACGCCATGACCGTTAACTGATAGTGTTGCTTGCCTGGTCCTGTTGTCGCTACGTGTTGTGGCAGTTGGAGAGTTCGTGGAGAAGTGAACGCAAACGGTGATGACGCCGAAGAATACATACCCGCTTTTGAAAATAAAGAGACGGGAGAGAACTCTGATGTGCATTCATGAGTAGTTGTTCTTCGTTTTTTTATTTGTTGAAAAAAGTCATAATGTTTTTCTAACGCGTCTATGTCGTTAAAAATGTATCAATAAGCTTTACTAATGACATCTTCTACTCTGTAAATACCAGCTCACTAAACATATCACATCTTCTACTCTGTAAATACCAGCTCACTAAACATATGACATCTTCTACTCTGTAAATACCAGCTCACTAAACATATGACATCTTCTACTCTGTAAATACCAGCTCACTAAACATTTGACATATTTTACTACGTAAATATCAGCTAACTAAACATATCACCTATTCTACTCTGTAAACATCAGCTTACTAAACATTTGACATATTTTACTACGTAAATATCAGCTAACTAAACATATCACATCTTCTACTCTGTAAACATCAGCTCACTAAACATATCACATATTCTACTCTGTAAACATTAGCTCACTAAACATATCACCTTTCTGCTCTGTAAACATCAGCTCACTAAACATATAACCTATTATACTCTGTAAACATCAGCTCACTAAACATATCACATATTCTGCTCTGTAAACATCAGCTCACTAAACATATCACATATTCTACTCTGTAAACATCAGCTCACTAAACATATCACATATTCTACTCTGTAAACATCAGCTCACTAAACATATCACATAGTCTACTCTGTAAACATTAGCTCACTAAACATATCACCTATTCTGCTCTGTAAACATCAGCTCACTAAACATATCACATATTCTACTCTGTAAACATCAGCTCACTAAACATATCACCTATTCTGCTCTGTAAACATCAGCTCACTAAACATACACCTATTCTACTCTGTAAACATCAGCTCACTAAACATATCACATATTCTACTCTGTAAACATCAGCTCACTAAACATATCACATATTCTACTCTGTAAACATCAGCTCACTAAACAGCCACAGCAAATCTTCTACATACTCAGCACCAGAGGCGTAGTGAGGGTGTTTGGCGCCCGGGGACAAGATCCATTTTAAAGCGCCCCCTTTCCCTTTTTTCAACTCTCAAACCCATTATTTTTACCAATAATATAATATCAAAGCACATTTTGGCGCCCCTAACTAGCTTGAGCCCGGGGACATCTGTCCCCCCTGTCCCCCCCCCCTCGCTACGCCTCTCGGGGTTGTTATGGATGTATTGTTATTGTTCGCCCCTCAAATACTATTGAGATTTGCTTGCTTCCAATGGTTTATTTTGTATCGTTGTTGTTTTAAACTGGAGTGCGCGCTACAGAGAAGGTTCAAAGGCAGTGACGTCTTCGAGTCCTGCATTCGTTGGAAAATCGATCGTACAAAAAGTTGATTTTGATAGTGCTATTTTCTTGCTCAATTCTCCGTACTCGGCGATGATACAGAAATATGTTAAGTATTACGATGGTTTAAAGCAGTGTTTCCCAATCTTTTTTTTTGGTGCTATGCCCCACCAAAGACTTTATAAAGTACGCATGCCCTCCCCCCCCCCTTTTTATGTTATCTATCTACTTACTGAGTGAAAACTAAATGATAGTTTTTATCAAGAAGAAAAAAGGCTTTTGGAATGAATAGGTTTCACCAAGAAATATTTAAGGAAACACAGTCAGGAAATTTTAAAAGCATTTAACGGAAAAAACTGAAATTCAATTACAAAATAAAAGATTTTTCTAAAATACTTTAATTATTTAATTTATTATTCCTCATTTAATTATTTTAAAACAGATTGAGAGATCACAAGTACAATCTGAGATCTCAAATACAGTGTGACATCAAGACAACATTGTGAGATCACAAATACAGTATGAGATGACTAATTTAATGAGAAACTTGCACTTGATGCTTGCTGCACAGAGATTATATGTTAGGCTCCAATTTAGACAGCTTCCGTCTCAAGTCTCCCCGCTGTGTTATATCCAGGCGTTTTTTTTAGCAGCAAATCGCTCACGGCACTAATTTCACATTCAGCGAAATCTGGAGATGGAGACGGTAACAATAGCTGTCTTGCATCGTAGGTCAAATTTGGATACTAGATTACTGTTAACTCACAGAGCCATGCACATGCCTTTTATATTAAAGTTTTAACCATTTTGCATCTCTGAGAGGTTTTCTTGATATTTCATATTTGAAATATGAGACAAATACAATAACATAGGCTGCATCATCCAAGTTGGAAAATCAATTTATTTTTAATCAAAAATCAGCTGTCAAAATGTTTAGATGACAGACAATAACAAGTATAACGAGGTCTGTCACTTCACATTTTTGGAGCCAATGAAACTTCTCAAAATTTTTTGTTGCAAACACGTTTTTTGACATAATTCAATAAATGTAACGAAACCAATAAACATTTTCGCTTTTGCATCGACAAGAGTTTTATTTTCTCCTTAATGTTGATTTTGATATATATTTAATGTGGCAGTGTATGCCCCAACCCACTATTTGACCCGTTACGTAAACCATGTCTGGCGCCCAACTCAAGGCCGCGCGGTGTGTAGTAGCACTGGCGCGGTGCGTAACAGGTATCCTTTTTACCTTCTCCCCCCCCTCCCCCTGGACGGTCACTATACGACCGGCGCATAGGGAGGAAATAATAAAATACCACGATGTGCGCATTGGTTAGGAATTCAATAATTTATTTATCAGGAACCCTAGCGTGTTAAGTTATACATTACATCTAGTTAAGACGGGGATTTTATTCACTATACCTTAGCATATTTACAAGTTTCCATCGTTGGAGGATATTTTAATATTTAGTCATTAAAGGAGTTTTCGCCTTCATTTATTCATAAAAATATAAAATAGCATCTTAGATAGCTAAGACAAAACTGCACAGATTACATATAAGTCGTTAGGGATGTGGATAAAGATTTTAATTATTACTCGGGATTAGTCCCCAGAATTAGTCATTTTACCCCAGGAAACTGGCCAGAAGGCAAAACTTAGACCGACTCGGTTTAGGTGTGACGTAGGGGCTCTCTGATATGTCCGCGCACGGTTTTAAAAAGGGGAGCACACGAGGTAGGGGTCATTTCGAGCTTTGGTCAGCATACCTGCAGTGTGCCTTTGTTCAGTGCGGCCCATTGGAACGCTCTGTAAGTAGAGGCAATTACGCCATTTTTATTTCTTTGTGGTTAGTAGGAACTTGTTGAGTGTTAGCATTGGAAGATTTCTGTTCAGACTTATAGCCAGGATAGAGTGTAGGATAACCTACAGCGTGTAGACTTATGCTCATGCTATTTTAAAGGTTAACATACAACCGTTAAATAAATTATTTAATATGATTAATAAATAGATACTAGTGGCCAGGGTTTGTGCGTAACAAACAACTGCATATCGTTCTGGGTACACATACTGCAATGCGCTTATAAAATAAGCTATTGATACAACAGTATACAACCAGCGAGTGTCCGTCAAATATGTGTAATAGGCTAACTTTCCTGCCGTGTGCTAAATTCTCACATAGGAAATAGTGCATGCTTATAAAATAAGCTATTGATACAACAGTATACAACCAGCGAGTGTCCGTCAAATATGTGTAATAGGCTAACTTTCCTGCCGTGTGCTAAATTCTCACATAGGAAATAGTGCATGTGTGAGGATCACATCCCATATAATATAATTATGATTCATTCTGCAATCTGCTGTTGTCTTAACAAGACACAGCGATGGACAGATACAAGTATCAAGCCAACGGTGGTCATACTTAATACCATTGTATTTACTGTCCCGCTATGTGTGCCTCTTACATAGACACCATACCTGGATGGCATACTATAATAACTTCAAGATCTTTAAAGTTTATGTTAGCCCTCACATCGCACTCTGGTTCTGTGTGTAGCATTAACACTGTGCACGTGTTTCAAATTAAACACTGCACGTGGTTTCTTTTATAGTTAAAACATTCGTAGTACAAGATAATTATGTTTGCCCTGTGTATGAACCAATACTACTTACGTATCACTTATCATGCTTTCTAGTTAAGTATATGTTGTCGCCACGTGTAATTACGTGGTTATGTAGCATGTTTATTATTAGCTATGTTAGTCAGGACATTGTTAACCTGTACTATTTGTTTATTTTCAGATATTGTCCTTTTTCTTTCTCTTTTTCTTTCCCTCTATATTGTCTTTTTTTCTTCATAGGCTTCTTCTCCATAGTTCATAGTGTACTTTTTCCTCATAGCATTAATTAAAAAGCTATAGTCCTCAAGACCTGATTGTTTTATTGGGATTTCATTTAAACTGTAAGCCACGTCATCCACTCGGCTACATTAATATATTTAGTCTTTCAAAGATATCGTCTAAATAACTCACAAATGCTTCAGCATCAAATGTTAACAAGTACTCCATTTCTGGTTTCTCCCTTAAAAAGTCCCCAAGAGTATCAACAAATTCCATACATCTTTTCCAGCCGTTCCTTTTCGGGAGCCACCTTACTTCAGTGTGAAGTCAAAGTCTCACATGGTCTGCCTTTTGTTCTTCACAAAATAGCTTGAAGAGACGCTCACATTTGACATTAGCTTTAACAGCATTGATACACTTTAGAACTGAATTTAGTACTTCATTAAGAACAGGCGAAATAGTTTTAGCTACCAAGTTTTCCCTTTGAATAATACATTGCACAAGAAGCATTTTCTCAGCCTTCATCAATTCTAAGCAGCGATTTTGCTTGCCCATGCAATTAAGAGCACTCTCTGCAGCAGAAGATATTTTATTTTCATTGGTATATATATTGACATCTAAGTAATTTTTTTAGCTTATTATATAAATATATAAATATATATATATATATATATCTTTGTAGTAGTGGTGTAGTAGTGGTGCTTTAAAATGATTTACAGAACACCATTTCTTCAGCAAAATCTCTTTAAAAAAAATTCTCCGGATTGCCCCCCCCCCCCCGTTTCTTTAAAAATCAAACACCCCCCCCCCCCGTGGGGCGTGGGTCCCACGATGGGAAGCACCGGGTTAAAGCTAAGTGCAGGCATTTAAAAAAAAATAACGTGCTTTGAAGAGTTTTTCACGCTTTTATTTAAATAAATTGGTGAAGGAATATTTGACGAAGAATACGAAGTTAATGGCATGACTAATTTAACACCGACTTTGTCCACAGCGAGCACAGCCGAGACATGGTTAGAAGATATGCGAGTTGAAGTTTTGCTGTATTAAGGGCACCGAGCCCCTTTAAATTATCGCCCAGCAAATAATTAATGTCCGACACACCGAATGGTTTCAAATTAAAGTCCAATGCTAAATCGATTTCTTAACGACACTGGTCCTAAGTCTTAAGACGTATTCACTGCAATAACCCACACAGACTCACACAAACACCTCACAACTATCGGATTGCGACATTTCGATGTTAACAATAAATATAAACATGGTTGCATGTAGTGCCGTTCAATGGTTGTTTTGTTCACACGGGAAATGCTTCTTAAAAAAGAAAAGTTTATAATGTCTCAGACAAGTCTACATGAAATCAGAGACACCAATCTCATTAACTTACTTTATTTTTATGTTGAATGTGGGGTAGGGGGTGGGCACAAATCAATCTTTTACCAGAGCTCATTTGTTAGACTGCATTACTTGAATAGGCTAGTCTTGGATCACTAGACGCAGTAGGACATAATCACATGACTCGCGGAACAAAGGGAGGCAGCGTACGATGAAAATACAAAGGGATTTGGATTGGATTTGAGTTGATTTATGGTGGGCAAAGATTTGTACTTAATCCATTACAGAAGCGGTTCTCAATGTGTGGGTTGTGGCGTTTTTGGCGGTGGAACGACCCTTACACAGGGGTTGCCTAAGACCGTAACACAGGGGTCGCCTTAGACCCTTATACAGGGGTCGCCTAAGACCCTTACACAAGGGTCACCTAAGACCCTTACACAAGGGTCGCCTAAGACCATTCGGACAACACATGTTTATGTAGTGGCAACAAAAATAATATTATGGTTGGGCGGGGGCCATGAGGAACTGTATTAAAGTGTCACGCTGTTGTGAAGGTTGAGAACCACTGCTCTACAGTGATATTTAAAAATGGGTTATTTTGAGATGATGCAGTGCAGGGGTCTCAAACTCAAATTTTTTCATGTCCCCCCGCATGAGGTTGAGTCTGGATGAGACTGGGCCGCATCAAGTATTCCCCACAAAAAAAAAAAAAATCGATTACAAATTCGATAAAGTACAACCATTACAATCTGCTCAACCTTTAAAAATAACAAGTTATGTATATTTAGATTTAATGTGTTTACAATATTCGAAGTGTGTTTTCTCAAAACAGCCCTGTGGCCGCCATGTTTGTCTCACAAAATGTTATATACTAAAAACTTTTAGTCCGATTTTAAAATGTTACCATTATAATCAAACTACAAATATGTACGAACATAATAAAATCAGAATTAGACCAGTCGGTGAGATTCGACTGAAACCGTCGCGGAGGGTCACGTCATAGATCTGAGAACGGGAAAAACACGCGGGGCGCCTCAACACTAAACATTGCTTTCAGGTATCGGGGCCGCAAAATATCGTGTTTCGGGCCTCAAATGGCCTGGACGTTTTCTATTGTTCCCTTTCGTCGGCTTTCTCTTTAATTTGTTCTATTTTTGGTTACCATATCATAAGAAACAAATAAAGCTATAGTTCACACGTTCACTCGACCGTATGCATACACGGGTATCTCTGAAGTAATTGCACCCTAACAAAAAGCCACATACAAATCAATTGACCAAACAGAAGAGATGTGGACAGCTGCCCTGCCAAGAAATGACAGAAAAAAAATCTGAGTGTAAACTGCCAAAATGTGAAGAGCTAATCTCACCATTGGGGAACAATGTGAAATAACAAGATAAATTATTTATGATAATTAAAACATAAATTCATGTCATTGTTATGCATGTCAGTACGATGTATGTGTAGTAGTGTTCTAATAAATACCATTACAGACAAATTCATTAATTTTTAATTTATTTTTTATAATTTTATGCATCCATTCTCCATTGTTTCCCTTTTATTATATACATGAGTGGCTTCCACCCACTGGGTACTCTCAAGCGGGTTATCACTGGGTACTCTCAAGCGGGTAAACACTGGGTACAGTAAAGGTTAAATATAATTCAAATAAACTGAAACATTTCCAGAAATTATTTTCTTGTCTAGAGCAAAGTTCTAAAATTTGGGCTACTCTAATGTAGGCATTACACATGTACCGACCATCGAAGCCTTCAAAGCTGCACCTAAGACACATCTCTTCAAACTCTACTATTCCGACTCATTCCCCCCCCCCCACTCCCACCGCTAAAACAACGCTTGATGCTGCTGAGTGCTGTCCATGACTATAGGTAAATAGTACATGGGTGGGAGAGGTTGATATTTTTACAAAGCTGTTTTTACATGAATAATTTATGTAACTGATTTTTAACGTCATTTTCCCTTTTTTTCTTCTAAATTTTATGTGAAGCGTGGTGAGCCCAGCCCTGGGCTGAGGTACGGCGCTATATAAGTCCCCTTTAATAATAATAATAATATTCTAGATATGGCCCGCCAAACTTTGGCGACAGCAATGCGTGAACTTCCCATCTACTAAAGTTACTTGACGAAACATGAACTCCAGTAACGCACATTTAAAAGAATCCCAATTTTTGCCTCACCCCCCCCGCCCCCTTGATAC
>CAXITT010000668.1:129400-145340 GCA_964033795.1 Lymnaea stagnalis | reverse complement strand
GGAAGATTTTTTTTTGGGGGGGGGGGGGCGAATGGTTCCGAAATTGGTCAAAAGAGTGTGACGTCATTTACGGATGGCGCCAATAGTCTGTTAGAGTCAAAGCGACACGACGTCTCGACTACGACGGACGCCGATGTCTGAAATCATTAACATGCAATCCATCCCTCCGACCACCCAGTGATGACCACATATCCAGTGGATTGCCAGCGAAGAAAGAACACAAAATATTAAGGATGTAAATTATAAAAGGCTGCAAACATAAAGTAAGTGAAATGTTTTGTGGCACTGTCTTCGCTAACACAGCATGCGACAAGATGGACAGTGCTGGAACTCCAGCATCTACGTGTGTTTGTCTGTGGTGTATATTTCCAGCCACCACGTGTTGAGATGATAATATACTGCTAGAGACAGCGCTTTATTATTTTGTTAAAATGTAAAAAAAATTTTTTTGTTGGATTTTTTTTTGGGTGTGTTGGATAATATGAACTAATACTCATTCAAGTTCCAATACGAGTAAGTTGACAGTGTCTATATATTTACCTTCACAGGTACACACATGGATACAAGGAGTAGATCTGCTGTGGCCAGGCTCAAGAGAAAGATGTTGGTGACATTGTGCATTCGGCGATATCTGAGGAGAGAAGTAATATTTAAAAATAATATTATTAAAGAAAACTTTTTTTTTAAAAAGATATTTTATCAAAATTGAGTTTTAAAAAATTTCTTATAATGAATTACGCAAAGAAAGACTGTTCACAAGTGTAGATGAGCACTCTAATGTGGCCAAAGGTTGGCTGTACAGAAGTGTAGATGAGCACTCTATGTAGCCAAAGGTTGACTGTACAGAAGTTAGGATGAGCACTCTATGTAGCCCAAGGGTGATTGTACAGAAGTGTAGCTGAGCACTCTATCAAGCCAAAGGTAGACTGTACAGAAGTGCAGATGAGCACTCTATGTAGCCAAAGGTTGACTGTACAGAAGTTAGGATGAGCACTCTATGTAGCCCAAGGGTGATTGTACAGAAGTGTAGCTGAGCACTCTATCAAGTCAAAGGTAGACTGTACAGAAGTGCAGAGTAGCACTCTATGTAGCTCAAGCATTCGAAGGGAATGTAGAAGAAATTTAAACGTTTTATTTATTTATTAAATTTTGAAAAAAATTTTCTGCACAGACTTTCTTTGCTTAATGCTTTTTAAGAAATTTCAAATTATTTTCTAGGTTTTCTTTTTTTTTTTTTTTTTTGTTTGTTTTTAATTTTTTTTTATTAAAAATTAAAAAAAAACATTTTAAAAAATTTTTTTTTTTTTTTTTTTTTTGAAATTTAAACGTTTTATTTATTTATTAAATTTTGAAAAAAATTTTCTGCACAGACTTTCTTTGCTTAATGCTTTTTAAGAAATTTCAAATTATTTTCTAGGTTTTCTTTTTTTTTTTTTTTGGTGCGTTTTAACTTGTTTTTAATAGAAAGTAAAAAAAAGACATTTAAAAACATTTTTCTATTTTTTTTATTTAATACAATAATAATTTTTAAATCATCTAGAAAAGTATCGTTATTTACTTTTTATAACAATGAACAAACTGAAATATGTTTATTTTTATTTTCTAATTTTTGAAAATATATTCTGCGCAGCCACTCTTTGCGTAATGAATTATATATATATTTTTAAAAAAAGATGATCTTTAGTGGGTTTTAAATCGTCTTCGAAATTTTAATAAATTCTTTTTTTTAAATTTATAATTTTAATTTTTTTTAAATTTTCTAATTTTTAGTATAAAAACTTGGACTATCCGAGCCATGAAGTTTCCCACGACCGCCATCTTGGTTGCCCCGACCTAAAATGGCGACCGTATTTAACAAGCTTCTAAGAGAAGGCACTCTCTGCGACCTAGAACGCATAAAGAGCACAGCTGTTTCCAGTCGTCTTGACTAAATCTTGCTCTGGAGAGAGAGAGAGAGAGAGAGAGAGAGAGAGAGAGAGATAGAGAGAGAGAGAGAGAGAGAGAGAGAGAGAGAGAGAGAGTGAGGCTGACCCATTGAGCACCTCTCCTTTACTTTAAACCAGGGGTGGCCAACCTTTTCAGCAGACGGGCCTAATGTCACCTGGCCACGCACCTATTATTTTGTTAATTAAAGAAATTAAGCAAGAGTGCTAAAGCATTGACGACATCATCGCTTTCCAATTGGCGAGATCCCCACCAAACGTTTGCCTGGGTTAATGTCAAGAAAACCCCACAAGAAAAAGGTCTATTTATGTATTTATTTTGTGGAAGAAATTAAAACATAACTGTGAATGAAACATATTTATTAGACAATTAAAAATATTTCAAAGTGAAACATCTGACATTGTTTTGAAGCACTAAGTTCATCACAATTGATCTTGACTGATGTTGTCGCTACACGCAAATAGTTTTCCAAAATGAACATCAGTAATTCGTTTACTCGCTTGTGATTTCATGTGCTTCATACAACTAAACAACTATAATTTACACAAATAAGTGTTTTCAAATAGCGAAAGCATCGACAGAGCATGTTGGTAAAACGCAGGGAATTTATACTTGTCCAATTACGTTTTATAGAACTTTTCCAAACCTATTTGATGGAATTCCTCCTTTAACTGTGTATCACAGAACATTTCACAATGTTCCATTTGTATTCTTCCTTGTTATAAAGTGATGTCTACCGCGAATGGCGTTGTAAATGCACAAAAAAGCATGTTTTTTGGTGGTTTTTTTAATATCCTGAACTCGGTTTTCAAATTCGAGGTGTAAGTCAGATATCAAAGAAGCGTCTTCATCCGCCGCCTACGTCATGACGTCTGGTTGCAATGACAATGTAGGAAAGTGAGTCAAGTTTTTGGTCCACAACTGTTTGTTCCCAAAGACCAAGTGTCATTTGAAATGCAGAAATATGATCATCCTTCTTACTGATTAATTGATCGTTCCCTTGTAGACGAGCATTGACGTCATTTAGGTGGCTAGTTATATCGACCAGAAAGGCAAAGTCACAAATCCACTCTTTGTCTTCAAACCCTGAGATACTTACTAACTTGCTTGTAAAGAATGATTATATTTCTTGCTGCAAATCAAACACACTTTTTAACATTTTGGCACGGGTTAACCATATTAATTCTGCACACAATGTAACGTCATTATAATATGAGTCTAAAGACTTAAGAAATTCTTGGAACTGACGGTAATTCAACCCATTCGACTAAATGGAGATCATTATTTTGACCACCACGTTCATGACATGGTCCATTTTGACGGACTTCGAACATAAATTCTCCTGATGAATAATGCAATGAAAATTTAGCATTGAATTATTACCGACTTTGAAGGCCTCATTTTCAATCAATTTGACCAAACCTTCTTCAAATTACCCAACCATCGCCGGAGCAACATCCGTTGTTAATCCCAATAAGTTGTTAAGTTGTAACGAAAAGCGATTCAATGTCTATGTAATAAATGCCTCTAACAAATCTCATTACTTAGTAGTGTCCTTAAGTGGATACAGCGCCACTTATTCTTCTGTCTTTTTAAAATTGATATCAACACCCCTGATGAGCATTGCCATTTGGGAAGTATCTTCAATATCTGTGCTTTCATCCAATGCTAGAGCATAAATATAAACTCGGATGCTCGACTTTTTAAATAATCTTCAATGTGTTTTTCCAATGTCCTTCACACGCCTAGTCAAAGTCTGACGAGAAAGACTTATTTTTTAGAGAAATCTCTCTTCTTTTCTGGACACAAAATTTCAACGACCCCCCCCCCCAACCATTTCACCATCTGAGTATGGCTTCGATTTTTTTTTTGCTAGCATAATGGCTACTGCATTTTTAGCTTTTACAGAGCATGTTTGTTTTTCCAATGTCCTTTACACGCCTAGTCAAAGTCTGACGAGAAAGACTTATTTTTTAGAGAAATCTTTTTTCTTTTCTGGACCCAAAATTTCAACGACCCCCCCCCCCCCAACCATTTCACCATCTGAGTATGGCTTCGATTTTTTTTTTGCTAGCATAATGGCTACTGCATTTTTAGCTTTTACAGAGCATGTCGATGCTGAAACCGCTCTATTAAATATATTTTGCTGCACATATGTTTTAAAAAAAAAGTCATTTACTTGGTCCTGTCGTAATTGCCCTTTGCACTTATCAATCTTATTTGCATGTTTAGTCTCGTAGTTCCATTTGATGTTATACTCTTTCAAAACAGAAATAGATTCGTTGCGTATCAAGCAAATGGGCTTTGTTTTAATTACCACGAAAAAAATCGATATGGTAGACTGGATACTTGGTTAAAGTAGTTTTAACTCTGATTATAAATACGTATCGCAAAATGTCTCCAGACGCCGTGGCTATAATAGAACGAAACTATAACAGAAGAGCATGGCACTTTGTCAAGCTGGACTAAAAGTTGGTATGAGTATGAGCCCGATAGCGCTGGGAGCTTCCCGAAGACGCTGAATACCACAGAATAAATTGCATCAGAAGTTGAAGTCTCATGTGAAATTTTATCCTAGCGTCGGACAAAAAAAAAAAAACCCAAACCAAGTAACCTCAAGAAATGGCGTGATATTTGAAATAGCTAAAATCAATGAATTTTACAGAAATTGCGGGCTATTTTAAATTTCATGATGTGATGCTCTTATGGTGAGATTTACAGTAAAGCTAACATTTATGTTCCTTTGACCATAGCTCCGGGGCCGCAACATTACTCCCGGCGGGCCGCATGCAGCCCGCTGGCCTCATGTTCGCCCCCCCTCCCCCACGATTTGAACAAAATTCAGCTCAAGTCTAGTCTGCTAAGTCTATATTCGCGAAAGGACGAAGAATATTTGTCCAAGGTGAAGTTGTAAAGGGTGTTTTAGATATCAAAGATGTTATAGATGTCATCCTTGACATCAAAGGTGCTACAGATAGCATGGTTGTTAAGTGTATCAATAGAAGTTAATAGTAAAAAAAAAAGGTGTGAGAAGCTATTAACAGAAAATACAAGTTTTAGGAGTTTACAGAGGTTAAGATTTGTCTAGGTCAACGAGGGCGTTAGATCATGTTTAAAATGTTCGTTATAAGTCGGTTTCATCCAGATCAACTTTCAAATAAGAACGAGACAGTTGACAACATCAAAATATAAAAACGAGAGAGTTTACAACATCAAAATATAAAAACGAGAGAGTTTACAACATCAAAATATAAAAATGAGACAGTTTACAACATCAAAATATAAAAATGAGACAGTTTACAACATCAAAATATAAAAATGAGACAGTTTACAACATCAAAATATAAGAACGAGACAGTTGGCAACATCAAAATATAAGAACGAGACAGTTGACAACATCAAAATATAAGAACGAGACAGTTGACAACATCAAAATATAAGAACGAGACAGTTGGCAACATCAAATTATAAGAACGAGACAGTTGGCAACATCAAAATTTAAGAACGAGACAGTTGTTGATATCAAAATATAAGAACAAGACAGTTGGCGACATCAAAATATAAGAACGAGACAGTTGGCGACATCAAAATATAAGAACGAGACAGTTGGCGACATCAAAATATAAAACAACATGAAAACCTGACAAGAGTTATTAATTAATTACTACATGAAACTGATCCACAAGCTTGTGTAAGCTTTACGTCCCTTGGGAGCTTCCTGTTTCAATGCAATGCTAAACTTTTATATAAAGGTTTGAATTATTGTGTTTGATGTTCCTGTTCCTTAGTTCAATTTTTTTCTTACATTTTGCTTGTGTGTTTATATAAGTTGTTTTTAAACGGTTTACAGGCTATTTGCCGTTTGTTAATCTAGATCAATTATTTTATCTATGATTCTTGACCGGCGTTTTTCCGGACCTATGCATTTAAATTCTTGCAAACATCTTATAATATCGATACAAGCATCATTTTTGTATCTCTTTCCGCGTAGGTGTTGAGTTTCTTTCCATCAGTGTCCTGAATTAATCTAAATCCATTTACGGGTACAACCGTCGACTCAGACAGCCATGAAGCCAGGTAGCTCACTCGCAATGTCACAAATGGGATGCCAGCAATGCCCGTATGCAACTGAGCATGTCCCCAGGACGCTGTGACCTTGCCTACCGTCTACTCTACAGCAATGCCAAACACTATCACAGCCGGGTTTATTATCATTACGTTTCTATCAGGCTCAAATTGTTTTGGTTTGTCCTTAAATATATTTTTAGTTCCCTTAATGTGTAACACTTGAAAAGTTATCTTTTTTTTTTTCCCGTAACTCGACTAAAAAAAAAAGTATTTGTTTTCGGAGGGGTCTCAATTTTGTTTTTTTTTGTTTTTGCACCAGTTATCTTCCGCATAAAAAACTTCAAATTATAGAATTGAAGATCGAAGGGAAAAGAAAACTCGATCTGAGACAAAAGATACGAAACAAACAACATTCCTCCAATAAAGATCTTGCCATTATTACACAATGACATGATAAAAGCATATTTGAAAATCATCTTTTCATCATTTCCTTGTTTTTAAAACTGCTCTGAAACGCATGGGGGGGGGGGAAATCACTTTTGTTGTTAAAGTGAGAATCTAGTTTATGTCATCGGATTCCTCACGTCTTATCGAGGCGAGGCGACACTGATAAACAGTTTTATCTGATGTATGCTTGGAACAATTAAACATTTATCTTTAAAAAAAAAATATTTTTTCTTTTTAAATAGAAGCAGTTTTAGTTTTCAAATCGGGC
Source organism: Lymnaea stagnalis (assembly GCA_964033795.1). NCBI lineage: Eukaryota > Metazoa > Mollusca > Gastropoda > Lymnaeidae > Lymnaea > Lymnaea stagnalis. Next base: position 138,613 of record CAXITT010000668.1, on the reverse strand, counting down.
CAAGTCTTAAAATGGAAACCATGAACAAGATAAAAAATAAAACCATTCGTTAGAGAAATATTTTAAAAGGTTTCAAAGTGGGTTTTGTCGATGAGCACTGAGGCAGTTTTCAAGGTCTGGAGTGTAACAGATTATTTTTTTTTTTAAATATTTTTTGGGGGGTTGGGGGGGGGGAATCATCAACATAAACTAAGCTTGCGAGGGCAGCTTAAACTATTTATGATTTAAAACACATGTTGAAAAATATTAACATATAAAACAATTCTCGTTAAAACCGTTACTTAAAAAAAAAAAAGCNTCATGTATACGAGAGTCGCCGTTTGAGCAAACTGTCAGAATGAACAATAGAAAACTTTCAGTAAATTTTTTTTTTTATCTTAAAAGCGAGTGACCGCCATCTTCAAATTCTGTGAACATTGGCTGCGAATGTCTTGGAAGATAATAACTGTAGGACTGCATTAAAGCTGTTGAAAGGAAATAGTAGATCAAGGTATGTGGAAGCTTGAATTAATTACAACGCGAAACAGATCTCATTTAAAAAAAACAAAAAAAAAAAACAAAAAAAAACTATGGAGATATCCTTTGCAGTTCCCAGAATGTCTTGAAAAGTGTTAAAGAGAAACGTTAGATTTGAAAAGTGCTGAATAGAAAGGTTAGATTTGAAAAGTGCTGAATAGAAACGTTAGATTTGAAAAGTGCTAAGGAGAAAGGTTAGATTTGAAAAGTGATAAAGAGAAAGGTTTGATTTGAAAAGTGCTAAAGAGAAACGTTAGATTTGAAAAGTGCTAAAGAGAAACGTTAGATTTAAAAAGTGCTAAAGAGAAACGTTAGATTTGAAAAGTGCTGAATAGAAAGGTTAGATTTGAAAAGTGCTGAATAGAAAGGTTAGATTTGAAAAGTGCTGAATAGAAAATTTAGATTGAAACAACAAAAACATTACTTCAAATTGTGTGTTTTTTAGGTGTGTTTTTTGTTTTGATTTTCTTCGCTATGAGACAAAATTGATGACCTCATCTCCTGTAGACGACATTGAAACAACATGCATTAAAAAAAAAAAAAGTTTTCTTTTTTCGTTCGAAGCAGTTCCGTTATAGGCACTAAATTAGGAGTAGGCGCCCACCAATGTCTACATGCACGGCTAGAAAGGTGAGCCATCGACATCAGATGCTCATAAACATCTGGATCAAACTAAATTTCTCGGCGTCCGCCTCTTTAACTTCTCTCCCTAACGATATCGCGCCACTCGACTGAGCCGAGGTATTTGTCATCAAATATTCACCGGAAGTTGTCCCTGGGCGACTGGGACTCCTAAACCAAAATAAATGGCTTCCGGATTTTCCCTTTCTACACGCAAAAACGCGTCAGAGAAAAACCAAAGCTGTACCAGTATTTGTCAATAATGACATGGTATATTTTTTTGTTATCAAGCCATCTATTTCCTTTAAGATATGTGTATGTTTTAAACCCATATGTCTAAGATAAAACAAAACAAAACAAACAAACAGAATTTTAAAAAAATAATAATTCTCTCTTGATTAATATTAATTTTTCATTCTTTTTTAAAACAAGAGAACAAAGCTGAACATCTGACATTTCAAATGAGCCAGGTTTCTTCATCAAGAAAAATGAGATTGTACCGGCATTTCTATTCTTGTCAAATAGTCGAGGATGAAAAACATTTTTTTACGATGTTAAATGCTAAAAGTGACGTCACTTGCTCCATTCCAGTAGGAGGAAATTCAAAGTGATATTTTTCCATTTTGAGCAAAATCTAAAAGTTTTTCTCTATACTTTCTCTGTCTCACTATGCCACTCTCCCCACTCTGTCTCTATATGCCGCTTTCCTTCCACTCAGTCTCACTATGCCCTCCTCTCTCTCTCTCACCATCTTTCTCTCTCCCCCATCTCTCTCTCTCACCATCACTCTCTCTCCCCCATCTCTCTCTCTCTCTCTCTTTCACCATCTCTCTTTCTCCCTCATCTCTCTCTCTCTCTCTCTCTCTCTCACTTTTTTCTCTGTCTCACTATGCCACTCTCCCCACTCTGTCTCTATATGCCGCTTTCCTTCCACTCAGTCTCACTATGCCCTCCTCTCTCTCTCTCACCCTCTTTCTCTCTCCCCCCTCTCTCTCTCTCACCATCACTCTCTCTCCCCCATCTCTCTCTCTCTCTCTCTTTCACCATCTCTCTTTCTCCCTCATCTCTCTCTCTCTCTCTCTCTCTCTCACTTTCTCTCTCTCTCTTATTCACACCAAAACCCATTGACTCTTTGTAAAGATACTAATTTATTCTGATTTCAACAACTAAGCCATTTACTTCCGTGTGACCTTGTTTAGCAACGTTGTCACAGCCCACATCTATGATAACCTGTCGTATTCCACCTGTCACAGTCCACATCTATGATAACCTGTCGTATTCCCCATCTAAGACAACCTGTCGTATTCCACATATATGATAACCTGTCGTATTCCACATATGTGATAACCTGTCGTATTCCACCTGTCACAGTCCACATCTGTGATAACCTGTCTGTTATATAGAGCTTGTTTACATCATTTTTCTCGTGCGTGCACTCTGATTGACCCCGCATGAGACGATGTGTTCACAGATGGGTGTGGCTCAGTCTTTTGATCTGTCGTGTTGATGCCGACAGCCACTAAAAATAATTACACTGTTCCAAATAGTATTTTGTAGCATGATTGTGATTGTTCTAGAAATGCTATGTAGCTTCTCGAAGGCAGGGCTTAGGCGTCGGTAGACCCACCTATATAAAGGATTGACAGGCTCGGGAAAGACTGACGGAGATTCAGATAGGAATTATTAACTTTACGAGACGTGTATTATTCTTTGTGTATTTGTGTGCTCATACTTATATGTGTTTACTTCGCATTCATCATTATTCATTGGCACATTATTCTAACTGTATTAACTGTGTACCGGTACAAGATCTACCATATTGTAAGTTGAAGATTGTCATTATATTTTCTTTTATTTTGTAATTATCTTAAGACTTAATAAATCTTATTAATTGTAACTAGAAACTGCTATGGGTGTCGTATCCTTAATATTGTTGACTCTATGGTATCGTCCTTTGTTAGGCACTGTTTACAACGAGCCAATAAAATTAAAATAGGAGATTAATTTCGCAATACAAGTCAGTGCGTAACACTGTCGCAGTCCACGTCTATGATAACCTGTCGCAGTCCACATCTATGATAACCTGCCACAGTCCACATCTATGATAACCTGTCACAGTCCACATCTACAAGAACAAGCCACAATACATTGGTAATGACAACATGCCACATTACACGGGTCTCCCCTGCCATTCATATCATATTTCTAATCCATGTACAACATAAATCACAGTGCAGAACCCTGTATGTAAGTGGAGATCTTTCACGGCTTAGATTATCTAAAATTTATGATAAGGTAATTTAAAAAAACAAACCCAAAGACTGCCAACTTCATGTATTAATCCATTTAGGTTTAAGGTATGAAAACATATTACAAGCACATAATATATTTTAATAGGACAATCATTCTAATTGATCGTTTTAAACGCCAGTTAATCAAAGTGTTTACCAACATCGGTTTTTGTTTAAAATGTGCGTCTTGTATTCACTGCGTTGAAAAATCTTTTTCAAATCTTCCTTTTCTCTCTGTTCTGAAAGATTTGCTTTTGTTATAGATTGGTGCCAGATGTCAATAAAACAAACTGAGGTTTGATGCATTGTTCAAACAACAAGGAAATGACAGACATAAAGGGGACGTCATTTCTGGTTTAGGCAACTTTTATTATCTGCCCGTATTATTCGAGACTTGTTGGGGAGAGTCGTTTGAGAAATGATGTAGTTATTTTTTTTTTTTTTATATCTGTTTCTAGATTGTTCTGGGAATTATTGTTTCGTGTCTCTTTTCATGGCCATAGCTTCTTTGACGAGTTTTAGTTTTCCTATGAACATCTTTTCTGGGTGGGGTCAATTAATTTGTGAAATGTAACATGGGACAATTTTTTTATATACATTTGAAAAATTAAATTAAAAAATGAATTATTTTTTAATTTAATTTTTTTTTCAAAAATGTATTTATTATTTATTTAATTTTTAATTTTTTTTAAATGTATTAATTCATTTTTTTAATGTCACGATTGTGTTTGCTATTAATTTTATGTACAGCGCGGTGAGCCTAGCCCTAGGCTGGGGTACCACGCGATATAAGACTAAAATTAATCATAATAATTTTGATGAGACACCCACCGTCACGCTTGGGATATTTGATGGGTTTGACTCATCAGTTGCCTTGACACGTTGCCCATGCGTCGTTCTACACGGAATTAAACACAAGCACTTTTCCATTAGGGGCCGTTCGCAAAATTACGTCACGCAAAAAAAAACAACCTTTTTAGATCCCCCCCCCCCCTCGTCACAAAGTGTCAAAAATTCTTTACCCGTCCCATTCGTTCTACACGGAATTAAACACAAGCACTTTTCCATTAGGGGCCGTTCGCAAAATTACGTCACGCAAAAAAAAACAACCTTTTTAGATCCCCCCCCCCCTCGTCACAAAGTGTCAAAAATTCTTTACCCGTCCCACCCCTCTTTCTGTCACGTCACACCTAAAAAAAAATCAAAACATACCTAACATTTCCATAGCTAAACTGAGATTTTATTTTATTCTTTAACATTTTCCCATTATGATAATGGATGAAGATGTAGTGTTATTAGAAATCTGTGACGCGAGACAACGGAGTCATCCCAGCGCCGCATGTGAAATGGCCACAACTGTTTTTGCGCAAAAGGTGTGCGCGACTGAGGTTCATGTTACCTATAATACCTGAGGCAATTTCGACCTCAAATTAAGGTTTTTAAAATGAACTGGATAAAGATTTTTCAAGATTAGAAAATTTTAGGTATTAAAAAAAAATAATTAAAAAATTGTGACGTCACACTCCTCCCCACTGTCACAAAGTGTCATAAATTCTCGACACCCCCCCCCCTTTACTTTGAGCGTGACGTAATTTGCGAACTACGCCTTAGTAATGAAACTTTAATCTATAAATAAATCGGACGTGCAGTACATTTAATCAAACACAATGTATAGCGCCGCTCGCCATCAGTACACAACAATCCGCTACAATGGCAGCTCTCAACCGGTGGGTCGCGACACTTTACCCTTATACAGGGGTTGCCTAAAAACCATCGGAAACACAAATATTTGTGAAATAGCAACGAAAATAAGCTTATGGCTGTGGGGGCGGGGGGGAGGGGGGGGGGTCACAGCAACATGAGGAACTGTATTAAAGTGTCGCGGCTCTAGAAAGGTTAAGAACCACTGAGCGTACTAGGTTCTTTCGACCACTGCTGACGAATATGCACGTACGCTAAAAGAAAGTATAGACCAGTGGTTCTTAACCTTGTTGGACCGAACCCCACCAGTTTCATATGCACATTCACCGAACCCTTCTTAATAGAAAAAATAAAATATGATTTTTCTCTGATTTTTTTTTTTTTTTTTTTTTTTTTGGTCCTTCGCCGAACCCCTTAGACTTATTCGCTGAAGCCCTGGGTTTTCGATCGAAACCAGGTTAAGAACCACTGGTCTAGACTCTTAGACAATGCGTCATAATTACCATTAAAAATATTTATACAACTTTGTTTTTCGGGATGGTTTAATTTAAAAAAAAAATTTTTTTTTCAACGACCCAAAAAATCAAATAAACACTTGTATTGTGTCAGTTGATTTCAGGAGAGTTGATTTCAGGAGAGTTGATTTCAGGAGAGTTGATTTCAGGAGAGTTGATTTCAGGAGAGTTGATTTCAGGAGAGTTGATTTCAGGAGAGTTGATTTGTAAAAAAAGAAAAAAAGGGAAAAAATGTTTGTTATGGTGTAGTGAGCAAAGGAAATGGTGTTAAGAAATATGTGTGTTAGGGTAAAGTTGGCGTACAACCTGGGGCTGTAAGAGGTTCCTATGGCGAATGACACCAGATAGTTTATCTTCTTTCCCCATCTTGTCCCATTAAAGTTCGCGCTACCAACATATGATCAGACCTGCAGATCACATCTCCAGATCACACCATCGGATCACATCACACGGATCACACCTAGAGATCACATCTACAGATCAAACCTATAGGTCAAACCTACAGATCACGCCTACAGATAATACACAGGGATCACACCTAGAGATCACATCTACAGATCTAAACTATAGGTCACACCTACAGATCACGCCTACAGATAATACACAGGGATCACACCTAGAGATCACATCTACAGATCAAAACTATAGGTCAAACCTACAGATCACGCCTACAGATAATACACAGGGATCACACCTAGAGATCCCACATGCACATCACATCTACGGATCACACCTACAGATCACACATAGAGATCACAACGACAGATCACCTTCAAAGATCACACATATTGATTATACTTGTACTTATTTTCCCCTGAAACTTTTCTAGACATTTAAACACGTTTAGGTCATTGTGTCGTAACATTGGGGCTCTGGATTATTAATAGGTCATTGTGTCGTAGCATTGGGGCTTTGCATTATTAAAAGGTCATTGTGTCGTAACATTTGGGCTCTGCATTGTTAATAGGTCATTGGGTCGTAACATTGGTGCTCTGCATTATTAATAGGTCATTGGGTCGTAACATTGGGGCTCTGCATTATTAAAAGGTCATTGAGTCGTGACATTGGGGCTCTGCATTATTAAAAGGTCATTGGGTCGTAACATTGGTGCTCTGCATTATTAATAGGTCATTGGGTCGTAACATTGGGGCTCTGCATTATTAATAGGTCATTTTTAAAGATGCTTAAATATCCATGACAAAAAGTAAACAACACTTTAAAGCCCACTCTATTTGTTGTTGGGAGTTCGGGTCACCAGCACGTCACTGACACTTCACCAGCACGTCACTGGCACGTCACCAGCACGTCACTGGCACGCACCAGCACGTCACTGGCTTAGAACACATCAACTCATCAAGTAAAGCTGCCCATGAATACATAAACTCATATCTTTTTACCCCCGCCCCCCCCGGCCATTCCGAGGGAGGGGGGGGGAATCCACTGTATGATTGCCTTAAAACATTTACCTTGTTTATATCGTCATGGAAACAGCGATTTGAATGATTTTTTTTTTTGGTTCTATATCTTTAAGAAAATAATAGTGACGATTAGAAAAAAAATACCTGTCGCATACATCCCAAGACATACAACTGGTTTATCAGCTTACCTGGCCACCGATACGATGACGAGGAGGTTGCCAGTTAGACCCACGACCAGCGTCAGGCCGTAGCCCAGCGCGTTGGGGATCAGCTCGTCCAAAGGTAGCTGGTCCACCGAATCGTTGTAGTCGTACAGGTAGTCGTCGGACTCCTCGTCGGAGGGGTGGACCCCGCCGCCGTCAACGATGTTGTAGTCATTTCTAGGGCTGACACCCATCGACAGGAAGAGGCTTCCGTTGAGAACCGCCGCACCAGGAGGGTTGGAATGCGCTTCTGAGGTATTCCAATTCTGACCAGGAGTGCTGTTGAAAAGTTGCATAATGCGCGTGTCAGCGCCGCGATGTCCGGCTGAGTGACCTGGGATGTTAGGTCAGGCACATAACTTAGCGTGACAGATTCATGTTAGGTCAGACACATAACTTAGCGTGACAGATTCATGTTAGGTCAGGCACATAACTTAGCGTGACAGATTCATGTTAGGTCAGGCACATAACTTAGCGTGACAGATTCATGTTAGGTCAGACACATGACTTAGCGTGACAGATTCATGTTAGGTCAGGCACATAACTTAGCGTGACAGATTCATGTTAGGTCAGGCACATAACTTAGCGTGACAGATTCATGTTAGGTCAGACACATAACTTAGCGTGACAGATTCATGTTAGGTCAGGCACATAACTTAGCGTGACAGATTCATGTTAGGTCAGGCACATAACTTAGCGTGACAGATTCATGTTAGGTCAGACACATGACTTAGCGTGACAATATCGGTCAATCTGGACTGTATCACAGGAACGACAATAAGATATACTTCTTAGCTCATGCTCTATGCACAATCCACAAGTTGTAAGAACGAGATTACTGTCAGCGTTGATTCAACGTAAATACGGTAAGTAGATAAAGAAAGAAGACGTGATCCACGTTTTTGTTGTCACGTTGTGGTGTCGTTACTAACAATACAGATAGTTCTCCAAGCCATGTTTATGGATTTATTGACTACTTGCTTTGCTATTTTGGGCCTAGACAATAACAGAAAATGAAGTAAAATGACATATATATTTCCATAACCACGGGACAGGCAGCAGTTGATTTTACTTTTGGAAAGGAATTAAAAGCACTTATGGAAATAGACATATTTTGTCCTCGCGAAAACATATAAGGTCCTTATTAAAACATGTTTATATAAACGCATTTAGTCATTAAATGAACATGTTCGGCCCTATATAAACACAAAGGGTCCTTGAATAGTTGGTCCTTAAATAAACATATTTTGTCCTTATAGAAACGTATTTAGCCCTTGTATGAACTTAATTGGTCCTTATATAAAAATATTTAGTCCCTTATAAAATTATTTGTTCCTTCTAAAAACATGTTTGGTCGTTAGAAAAGCATATTTGGTCTTTATATAAACATATGTGGTCCTGATATAAACTTATTTGGTCCTTTTATAAACATATTCGGTCGTCATATAAACTCACTTAGTTCTTATGTTTACTCACTCTGTCTTTAATTGAACCCTTTTGATCCCACAGAAGCGCATTTGGTCCTCATAATAACCCATGTTAATGCATGCTTATTTAAATACATGTAGTACTTTTTTAAAGAGGATGGTATGTGAACAGGTTCGGTCTATAAATTACCTCATTTATCATTTTATAAACATCCACCTGTTTGGTTTCAGGGCCCTATTTTTCTTTCAAGTAGAACCTATAAAAAGCCTCGATGATAAAAATCGGTTGAAAATCTTTCTGTTTAGCAGATTTATTCATAAAAATAATAATATTTTAACAACAACAACAAAAAAATGAGCGAATCCTAAACAAGATAGTGTTCACTTTTTGAACTGCTGTTAATAATAACGGATATTTTTTTTTTTTTTTTTTTTTTTTTTTTTAACTCTTCGCGGCTTTCATTTTTTAAAATTTTTTTTTTTGAGAAATCTAAAGTCAATCACCACCCCATGTTTTTTTT
>CAXITT010000668.1:73388-122194 GCA_964033795.1 Lymnaea stagnalis | reverse complement strand
GGGGGTTCGCCCATGGGAGGGACAGTTGTTTTTTTTTCCTTATATTGAGGGGTGGCACGTACGACCAGAATATTTTTCGTGAAAGGGGGGGCGACAAAAAAGCTTGGCTCCACTCCGGGTATCCCTGACTCCACCTACCAGTTCTTCTTTCAGACAATTTCCAACCCGGGGGGAGGGGGATTTCAGATTTGGGGGGTGGCAGTGTCAGTGGAAATAGGCGTGTCTAAGGTGGGCATAGGGAGCATATGTCCCAGGGCGCCAGACTAGCGGGGAAACCTAATGGGCTATAGTATTAATGGATGAAATTAATGGGTTTCAGAGTTCATAGTGGAAGGGGGGGGGGAAGTAAAAATAAATCTTGTCACCTGGCACCAAACACTCATGCCATTGACGTAGAAATGGGGGAGGGGGCGAAGAGTTGGTCTGGCCAGGTGCTTTTTTATTTTTATATTGAGCGGCGGGAGGTTCGGACCGCTGCAGGGTTTCTGTCGTGAAGGGTAGCGTAGCAAAAACGTTAACCCACCTAGGGTGGCACTAACACCCAGGCACGCCACTGGGCAGGGTTTATATTGGCAACACCATGGGTTGTCATAGCAAACAATGCTGCCATTTTTATCGGGAAGCATGACGGAAATCGAGCATCCCGATGGCTTTCCGTAACCAGAAAATTGATGATTATTTAAAAATCAAGAAATGAATTTTGGAGTCTACATGATTTGAATGTTTTGATAAGACCGTTTGATAAGACCGTTTGATAAGACCGTTTGATAAGACCGTTTGATAAGACCGTTTGATAAGACCGTTTGATAAGACCGTTTGATAAGACCGTTTGATCAGACCGTTTGATCAGGGGAAATAATTTTTCAAGCGTCGGAGGGAGACATACAGGCGCCGCGTGCCATACATAAATTAAATTCATTCTGGTTTTGGTGCGCCCAAGATAATCCGTTGGCACAAGATTAGATTCAACCCCGTTAAGTCACACTGATCGGCGTCAAGGAAGGGGGTAGCAGCAATTGAGGAATCAGAAGAGTCTTGAGCAAAAGCGGGGGCAGGTGTCCCCTTCATTTAAAAAATAATAAATTCAAAATGCAGTGATGCATTTTAGTGAAAATTCAATGTATATTTCAGACATTGTGTGATGGGGCATTTCAGGATTTCATATTTTTACTCTCAGATGTCTCCTGGAGAAATGCTACGAATGCAACATCAACATACACCAAATATATGTAGACTACAAAACAGCTTATGATATCGTAGACAGGAAATACCTGTTTGATGCTCTACTGTGAATTGGAGTCCCTAACAAACTTACCTGGCACATATACGTGACGATGGATAACTCCAAAAGTAGAATCAGAGTACACAGAGAGGTCTCGAGGAAGTTCCCAATTAATCAGGGAAATCAGTCACGGAAATTCGTGTATCCTTTTCGACATCAAGTTGGAAAAAGGCATTAGAAACATACATGTGAGCACCAGAGAGGAAGTACAGAACAACCATCAGGAACTTTATAAAACCAGACACTGCAGTACCTGGTATGCCATGGCAGACGATGTAGCACTACAGGGTCAAAACTGCAATGATATAATTAAAGCTTTCAGTTTCAAGAAACTTGAAGATGTCCCGGTCAAAGCTGGTCTGGAGGTTAATGAAGTGAAGACAAAATGTATGATAATATCAGAAAACACGCACAATGGTGATAACATCACTATAACCAACCACATCTTTCAGAGAGTAGCTACTTTAAAAATCTAGGGGTGACTATAAATGCGCACAATAAAATGTTGTCGGAGGTGAAAGAAAGGATCACAGCCTCCTTCAGTTCTTAGTTCAACCAGTGTTTCTTTCAGACATTTTCACCGGTGGGGGGGGGGGGGGGTTTGAAATAAAAATTCTTGTAGACCCCCTGTTTCCCTGACGGGTTTAGTTCAACCAGTGTTTCTTTCAGACATTTTCACCGGTGGGGGGGGGGGGGGTGTGAAATAATAATTCTTGTAGACACCCTGTGTCCCTGACGGGGTAAAGGGCGTAAGTCAGATGAATCTTGAGCAGTCAAGGAGTCTTGGGAGCCTTCTTCCCTGAATAGTTGTTATTATTTCAAAATCAAGCGGTGCATTTTGGATTGTAGATGAATTCAGTGTTTTTATTAGACTTTTGGATCAGGTGAAGAAATATATTAAGGGTCTGGGGGAGGCATTATGGTGCCAGTGCCCTACATAAACTGAATTCACTCCAACTGTGGCGTGCCCCAGGGTAATCATTTGGCACAAGCTTATATTCAACCCCATTCTGTAACAATGATCAGCGTGGGGAAGGGGTGTAGAAATTGAGGGTGCTGAAGACAGTCACGCAAATTTAAAATGCAGGGGTGCATTTTGAGGCATACCCTAAGTCGGTTTTTCTTTCAGACAATTTTGAGGTGACATTTCAAATTTTTGCATGGAAGCGGCAAAAAATAACCATAATAATGATCAAAGACAAACTTAACGCTGCACCAGCAGGACATGAACCAGATTCATTTCAGTTTTTGGTGCTCTTGAAGGTATGCATTTTCCCTGGCTTATAAACGCCTATTAAATCTTTATAGTCCCAGAAAGTGTTTGATAAATTCAAAATAAAATAATGCATTTGACCAAATAATTTAATTTAGTTTTAGCGACACTCTACACTCGGAGGGCTACGAGAGAGATGCTAGCTTTACAAAATGGAGATGTCCCTTAATCTTAGAAACATCGCGTCAACCCAGCAACCCCTAGGACTGCAGTCGGCCTCCGGTATTTTAGGGCTGAAAGATGTGATGAGGATATTTTCTATCTCATCATCTTTCATTTCAAGGTCGGGGTAGGACAAAACCAAAAAGTGGTCTCGAAAAGTCGAGTGACAACTCTAATTGACGTAGTTGTGTTATGCAAATATTTCTTTATGTTACTAAATAGCAATGTAGCTTTCATTAAAAAAAACCAAAAAAAAAACCAAACATTTTGGTGGTTAACTACATAGTTAATAAATGAATTTTGTTAAAAAAAATATAAAAAATTCCATCACAAAAACAGCCCTTCTAGCATCGTTTTATTTGTTGAACGTAAAAAGAAGAGAAAAAAAATGACTTGTAATAAGCAACTTACGGGAAATAATAACCTTTGCTAAATATTTAAAAGTTTTTAAAAAGAAAAACAACTGTTTAGTAGAAAGATCGATACATTTTTATAGGTTATCAAATCTGGTCATTTTTTAAAAATCGTATATAAATGACCTTATTATATGAAAGAAGACATGAGCTGTTTACAAAAATTAGTAGAAATTTCCCAATATTCATTTGATTGAAATTTGTCTTTTGAATTTCTAACTGCCATAACTTTCTTCAGATAAATTACAAAGCACCACTTAGATATACTTTAAACCACTTTTGTCTCAAATCCACAGAATTAATTTTAAAATGGCAAATTAGAAATAATAATTTATTCTAAAACAATTTGCAACAAAAGAAATGAAATTGGCATGATCATCGAAATGCTCATCGTTTTGTGTTGTTGTTGTTGTTGTTGTTGTTTTTAGCTTTGTGAAAGATTCTCACTTTGAAAAGATATAATTTTTTTTTAAAAATCCTTGCGAATATTCTGATTTCAAAAAGACAAAAAATGGTGAGAATTTAATAAATATGGGCTAATTATTTTGTTTAAACCTCTGGTATTCAAGAAACTTTGTTACAAACGTAGCACAATTAAAGAAAACGCAAACGCTTTCGATATAATCATTGATGAAATGTGCACAGCTTTTATACGCCCGTAAACTCCTTCATTTAAAAATATATCTCCATTTGGAGGTTTCCCATTTTATATAACTCAACATTCATGGAATCGAGTACATTTATAATTATGTTAATAAAATATTTTTTAAACCCTAATGCTATCATGCGATTTATAATTAGAATATATCTCTATTTTTAAAGAAATGCTTTTATAATGAAATATAATTTCTCAATAGGTTTCATATGTTTGACGCTTAGCAAGAACTATTATTAGATTTGTAGACCTTGATATCGATATAAAGGGATTTTAATTAAGTAGTATTAAATTCTTTAAATTTGTGAAGTTGCATGAAAAAAAAAAATTAATAAAAATATCGATATGTGCGAACAACGCGAAGTAAGACTTCGGCTTATACACAGGAGCAGCTGGTACGATATTTATATGTGAATACTAAAAGCCTTTAACAGGCTAGCGCCTTAAATATACGGAGCATCAAATTTCATAGACTATACTAATTGTAATCGGCTTAGATCTAAGTCTAAAGGCACCAGAACTTTTCTTTTTAGAACTGTTTAAAATTAACATTTAGTCGTTTTTAATTTAAAAATGATATTTACCAATTTTTTTTCCGGGGTTTGGGGGGGGGGGGGGGGGGGGGACTTAAAAAAAGGGGGGGGGGGGGGGGGGGGGGCACTGAAAAAAAGCCATGCTACCTACGCCAATGGCGGCTTTGATTTCTTATGAGTAACAGATGAAATCTGTCGTGTATCTAATCAGTGCCACATCAACCATGATTGATGCAAATGGCCCACTTCGACCAGGCCTACTTTAAGGTGTGAAAATAGTAGGCCTACTTATCCGGTAAAGTCATTAGGTCAGCTGTTAAATGTATACGATTTTTCGATTTATTTGTATGGATTATTATAATATTTTTTTTATCATCGGCATTAGCTTATAAAACTATTTATCTAGACATGTAGCGTAAAGACAAATAATACGCGCCAACTTCCACTCAGTGTTGCTAACTTTAAAAAAAAAAAAAAAACATTTTTAAAAATTAATTTAATATAAAAAAATAATTATACTATTTTATAGTATTTACAGTCACATTTTTAAAATGAACTTAGAAAGCAAAAAAATAAAAATAAAATAAAATAAATTTAAATTCAGATATCTATGTTGTGTACGTATATATCCTTCTTTTTTTTAAATATACAATACATGTTTTCTTTTATATTGGTTAAAGAAGGGGATCACTAAACTACGGCCAACGGGCCAAATCCGGTCCCAAATTGTCTTTAAGCCCGCTAGTCTGACTATCGTGCAGGAACTTGAGAAGCAGTGAGTGATATTGAACCGGAAACAAACCATCTACTTTCCCATAAGCAGCCCACAAACTTCCCATTCAATTTGTATTGAGTAAAATAGTATATTGTTTTCTCTCGTTTTTTGTTTTGTGTTGTAAATACAATATAAACAGCGTTACGATATATTAAGTGTAACGATAAATTCAGTTCAGTGTAATGATATATTCAGTTTTACATATATTCAGTGTGACGATATATTCAATATGATGATATATTCAGTGTTACGATATATTCAGTGTCACGATATATTCAGTTCCACGATATATTCAGTGTGATGATCTATTCAGTGTGACGATATATTCACTGTGAAATATATTCAGTGTCACGATATATTTAGTGTGACGATATATTCACTGTGAAAAATATTCAGTGTCACGATATATTCACTGTGAAATATATTCAGTGTCACAATATATTCAGTGTGACGATATATTCAGTGTCATGATATATATTCAGTGTGACGATATATTCACTGTGACGATATATTCAGTGTCCCGATATATTCAGCGTGACGATATATTCAGTATGACGATATATTCACTGTGACGATATATTCAGTGTCACGATATATTCAGTTCCACGATATATTCAGTGTGACGATATATTCAGTGTCACGATATATATTCAGTGTGACGATATATTCACTGTGATATATATTCAGTGTGACGATATATTCAGTGTGACGATATATTCACTGTGATATATATTTCAATGTGACGATATATTCAGTGTTACGATATATTCAGTGTGACGATATATGCAGTGTGAAGATATGTTCAGTGTGAAGATATATTCAGTGTGACGATATATTCAGTGTGACGATACATTCACTGTGATATATATTCAGTGTTACGATATATTCAGTGTGACGATATATGCAGTGTGACGATATATTCAGTGTGACGATATATTCAGTGTGACGATATATTCAGTGTTACGATATATTCAGTGTGACGATATATTCATTGTTACGATATATTCAGTATTACGATATATCCAGTGTTACGATGTATTCAGTGTTGCGATTTATTTATTGTGACGATGTATTTAGCGTTACGATATTTTCAATGTGACGATATATTCAGTTTAACGATATATTCAGTATGACGATATATTCAGTGTTACAATATACTCAGTGTGAATAGCAAAACTCTCTTCAATGTTTATTCAAACTTTATTACAGACTCTCAAAAGTCTCACGGACAGATAACTGGCCTCTAATAAAAAGAAGTTTAGGACCCCTGGGTTAGAGAGTCGAACACTTTAGAAATGCAGGAGAGCGGCGTTCCTATACCTTTTTTTTAAATTTGTTTCAAGCATTAAATACATTATTTATTTTGGTAAGGGTGGGGGGGGGGGGGGGGGGGGGGGCACTCATTTTTTTCCCAAGACTGGACCCGGGGGCAAATTTAGTTGTTTTGTTTTTCTTTTCTTTTTTTCGACCCTGGGTCTAATTTAGTTGTTTTGCTTTTCTTTTCTTTTTTTTTTTTTTGTCTTGTCTGCATCAGGTCTCCAAAAAATTAATCCGGCTCTGATCCCAAACACTGATTTTCCTAATGAAATTCCCCAATGGTATGTCATAGTGTTCAAAACAAACAGTGGACGGTGTTGAAACCGTAGGCTGACATCGCACCTGGCTAAGTCTGAAAATGCCCATGAACGAGTCAAGCTTCAAAGATAAGGCTACATTCTCAAGGACGTTGTTTACTTATTTACTAAGTCAATCCTCTTACACTAAGTGCACATTTTAATCTCCGTAATTGACCTTCTTTCGCCCATCGATAGCTTTTCCCCTCTTACGGCTTTTACGTCCTCTCAACCTGGAACCAAGAAATTGCTAGGAAACTGGGGGGGGGGAGGGTGGAAGAGGGGGGGCTAATTAACTCTCCATCAATATTCACATCAAAGTCATGGGCTGGTATTATATCATTATAGCCAAAAATACTTTGATGTGAGACTCAGCGCCCACCTGGTCGGCACACTTTTGTCAATATAGGGTTTGGAAGACAAGGCTGAATTAAAAGTGTTTTTCTGTGGGTGTGAGGGGGCTGGGGTGGATGTGGACCTGATCCCACGAACAAAGAGGCCCCACGCTATACAATAGAAAGAACACAGATTTTTTGAACAAGATTAAATAGAAGTCTTTGACGCCCCGGTCTGGGGGGGGGGGGGGGGGGGCAGTGGGGTAGCTAGGGTTAGTGCCAACCGGAGGGACTCCACCCCCCACCCCAATTTTTTATTCTACGCCGCTGGTCCGGGGCACCTTGAAACTTGAAACCTTGCCTTTTGTGTATTCCGGCCCTGATGGGAAGGAGTTTGGGGGGGGGGGTGGATGAGGTCCAATTTGAGGTTTATATTAAAACTATTACAAAACATGAGTACATGCAGGTCAAAGGAAGGTTTTAGTCTGTAAAACTCTTGTGTCTTAATCTATAGTCAACCCCCGAGTCTTAATCTGTAGTTAACTCCCGTGTCTTAATCTGTAGTTAACTCCCGTGTTTTAATATGTAGTCAACTCCCATGTCTTAATCTGTAGTCAACTCCCGTGTCTTAATCTGTAGTCAACTCCCATGTCTTAATCTGTAGTCAACTCCCGTGTCTTAATCTGTAGTCAACTCCCGTGTTTTAATATGTAGTCAACTCCCATGTCTTAATCTGTAGTCAACTCCCGTGTCTTAATCTGTAGTCAACTCCCATGTCTTAATCTGTAGTCAACTCCCGTGTTTTAATATGTAGTCAACTCCCATGTCTTAATCTGTAGTCAACTCCCGTGTCTTAATCTGTAGTCAACTCCCATGTCTTAATATGTAGTCAACTCCCGTGTCTTAATCTGTAGTCAACTCCCGTGTCTTAATCTGTAGTCAACTCCCATGTCTTAATCTGTAGTCAACTCCCGTGTCTTAATATGTAGTCAACTCCCATGTCTTAATCTGTAGTCAACTCCCGTGTCTTAATCTGTAGTCAACTCCCATGTCTTAATCTGTAGTCAACTCCCGTGTTTTAATATGTAGTCAACTCCCATGTCTTAATCTGTAGTCAACTCCCGTGTCTTAATCTGTAGTCAACTCCCATGTCTTAATATGTAGTCAACTCCCGTGTTTTAATATGTAGTAAACTCCCGTGTCTTAATCTGTAGTCAACTCCCCTGTCCGACTTAATGTGTCGCACTCATCCAACAGCCGGACACTCAGGACATACAAAATACAAACTGTAACATACAATCTATTTTAAGCCTCACGTGACTTTCTCCAAAACAAATCAATGTTTTTCGTTTATGTTTGAGTAAACCAATGACGGCGTGCTATTAAGTGTTTTTTTGTTGTTGTTGTTCTGCTTCTTCTTTCTTTAACCTCTTTCATTATCACGCTCAACTGTAAGGCAAGTGTAGCATTAAAAATAATTGTAATTAGTGGAATCGATATATGTCTTACTGTGCTGACGTCACGTTCGTGTCTGATGGAACCAAATATGATTGGGTCAGCTTAGCAGCGAGTATCTCCCACGAAGCCAAGGAAACACAATATCGCCCACGCAAGTTTGCTTTTAATAATTGAAGGCATAGCTTCCCTTGAATTCTTCATAACTCTCGGGGCATATGATTTCATGTATGATTTCTTTTTATCTGAAATGTCTTGGTGTGGAGAGTATGATTTCTTTTTATCTGAAATGTCTTGGTGTGGAGAGTATGATTTCTTTTTATCTGAAATGTCTTGGTGTGGAGAGTATGATTTCTTTTTATCTGAAATGTCTTGTTGTGGAGAGTATGACTTCTTTTCATCTGAAATGTCTTGGTGTGGAGAGTATGATTTCTATTTATCTTAAATGTCTTGGTGTGGAGAGTATGATTTCTATTTATCTGAAATGTCTTGCTGTGGAGAGTGGTTACGTGCGGTCGGACAGGGTGTTTTCTTTTGATAATCTTGAACTCCCTGTGTATGTTAGGGGAGGGGGGGGTCTAAGTGTTTATGCAAGTCTGTCAGCTAGGTGTATGTCTGAGGCGCCTTATTGTGTTTAAGCAAATCTGTTGGCTATGTGAAGGTCTGAGGAGTCCTAGTGTGTTTATGCAAGTCTGTCTGCTATGTGTATGTCTGACGGGCCCTAGTGTTTATGCAAGTCTTTCAGCTATGTATAGGTCTGAGGGGTCATAGTGTGTTTATGCAAGTCTGTCGGCTATGTGTATGTCTGAGGGGTCCTAGTGTGTTTATGCAAGTCTGTCGGCTATGTGTATGTCTGAGGGGTTCTAGTGTGTTTATGCAAGTCTGTTGGCTATGTGTATGTCTGAGGGGCCCTAGTGTTTTTATGCAAGTCTGTTGACTATGTGTATGTCTGAGGGGCCCTAGTGTGTTTATGCAAGTCTGTCGGCTAGGTGTATGTCTGAGGGGCCCTAGTGTGTTTATGCAAGTCTGTTGACTATGTGTTTGTTTGGGGGGGGGTCTTAGTGTTTATGCAAGTCTGTCGGCTATATATATGTGCAGTGATTATTTAAATAATGATATGTCAACTAATATAGAAAGTGAGTGTCATATGTACAATTCGAATTAACGGATACTAAAAGTCAGTCAGTCTGTTTTTTCGTAGACAAAAAGGCTTCCCTGGATTGGGTCAGCTTTCCTGGGTGTTCGAGCGGTCAATCCAAAAAGTTGGTGGTCTGGAGTTCAATCCCCACTAAAGAATAGACAAGCTAAAACATCCCCCAGCACCCCATTCGACGGGACTCGTTAACCTTGTACGACAGCTCATCTAAGAGATGGCAGACTCTGAATTCAAACCCGAAGATGGAGTCCTGTAGGCGGTATGACATTGTTACAATGAAAATTTCGGAAACTCCAGCAAAGCTTAATGCTGCCAAGCTGTCTCATCCGCACATCATGTTCCCCTGGGTTATCCAGGTGCTCGGAGAGGGGCGATTCGCTACCTAGGGAGCCTGCTTATCCTCTTTAAGAAAAAAGTCACATGCCTTTTGATTTCGTCCTGAGAATTCTACACCATCGTCACATTGTGACGGACGGATGCCAGAAAAAAAAAACTGAAGGGAAATTGTGCTACCAAATTTTTAGTATATAATTTTCTTGTTGTTTTTTTTAATGTCATTAAGTCACAGATTGTCAAAACGTGTCACTGTAAGCCGCTATAGAACTGTAAAGTAAAGGTAAATGTGCTGAATGATTAAGATCAGTGGCTTAAGTATACAGGTTTTAAGTCGCGGTCACATTCAAGCAAAGTGACCCCTACCACGATATCTTGGGGGGGAGGGGGAGTCTTTTAAATAGAATAATTATTGGACAGGAAAAAAATATTTGCAACATAATTAACCAGCTGATAAGATAATTGAGAATTAAAAAATTATTCAAACAGAATTCCTCGTCATTTTGATTAAATTATTATTTTAAACTTGGCTTCTTGAAACTAGTCAGACAACATGGTTTGGAATCCTCTTCCACTGAATTGAAGCCACTTAGAGCACTACCACAAAATTTACCAATTAATGGGCCATGGACAGCATTTTCACCATACTCAGTGACAGAATCATAGCAGCAAGCAGTGCCTCTCTCCGTATCTATATCGGAAAATCTGAAATCATAATTTAAAAAAAAAATACTTATTTGTGCAAAAGGGACACTTTGTGTATTTTTTAAATAAAAGTCAAACATTTAGGGCAGGGGTTCTCAACCACTTTGCAGCACCTCTTTTCAGTTCAAATTACTTCTAAAATATTATCTAGATTTCAAAACATATTTTCCGCATCCCCCCCCCCCCACCAATTTTTTAAAAAAAGTATCAATACTATAAGAACAGTAGAGCGTCGCTTTTCCGAAGGTCGTGACTGTGACAACTCCAATTATTCAGACTGCCCCTTGTTTTGGTTTTTGAATTTTTTAAATGAATACGACAAGAAATCCTTTATTGGTACGCACAGTTAGGGTTTGGCTGGCCAGTTGAAGATGTGTTCAAACTTCAAACATTCATTGAAAGCGCACGCACGCACGCACGTGCACACACACACACACACAAACACACACACAGTCACACACACACACAAACAAGTCTTCATCTGAGAGATGAACCTTCGTTAACTGTGTAACCTCTAACGTGAAAACACCTTAGTTAATACAAAATGCCTGTTAAGCGATCGTTCCTTAATTCTGGGACTTTGGCGTTGACATGTCAATGGCAGAAAAGCGACAGGGAAACATAATGAACGATCGGGATCATACAGATAGTATTGAAAACAGTCTTCTTTATACGAAAGGAAATTTCGCAAAAGATTATTGTTAANAAAAAAAAAAAAAAAAAAAAAAAAAAAAAAAAAATAATAAAAAAAAAAAAATAAAAAATAAAAAAATTAGCGTAGTTTCCGAGAATTGTATTTTGCGCGCTATTCAGAAATGGAAGCAGTCACACCAGAAGCAAAATATATATAAGAAATGTTAGGGGTGTATACCTTAAATGCTATAAATTGACAAGCGTAAAGTTTTCAATACATTTTTAAACATAGTAACTAAAGGTCGCTTAGAACATTTTTTTTTTTGTGTGCTACCACCACAATTAAATGATTTTTGTCTCTTAATTTGAAAGCTAAATATAACAAATACAAAATTAACTGTTTATCTCGCATGTCATTTCGGGGATCTAAGTCTGGTTCTTGGTGGACAGATGCAAATCTCAACTCTCGGGTTAGTGCTGACAACCCAGCAACTTTGAGTGCACTGTTTGATCCTGAATTGTGCTGAAAAGACCATTTGGAGTTGTTATGGCAACAGCTTGTCCTAGTCCTACAACAGTTCTAAGTGTAGTCAACTTCTACAATGAAGCTTATAAAGAAATGTTATAGATATATTTATGTATATATATAATATATAAAAAAAATATATGTTGTGATTTCGTTCTTGTTGTATTCTTACAGTTGCATCCCTTTGTTGTCAATACGTGAGGCCCGTGATTCTTGAGTTGAGATGTGGGAGGCCAGAGTTGCTTGAGTTGAGATGTGAGAGGCCAGAGTTGCTTGAGTTGACATGTGGGAGGCCAGAGTTGCTTGAGTTGACATGTGAGAGGCCAGAGTTGCTTGAGTTGACATGTGAGAGGCCAGAGTTGCTTGAGTTGACATGTGAGAGGCCAGAGTTGCTTGAGTTGAGATGTGAGAGGCCAGAGTTGCTTGAGTTGACATGTGAGAGGCCAGAGTTGCTTGAGTTGAGATGTGAGTGGCCAGAGTTGCTTGAGTTGACATGTGAGAGGCCAGAGTTGCTTGAGTTGATATGTGAGAGGCCAGAGATGCTTGAGTTGACATGTGAGAGGTTAGAGATGCTTGAGTTGACATGTGAGAGGCCAGAGATGCTTGAGTTGACATGTGAGAGGCCAGAGATGCTTGAGTTGATATGTGAGAGGTTAGAGATGCTTGAGTTGACATGTGAGAGGTTAGAGATGCTTGAGTTGACATGTGAGAGGCCAGAGATGCTTGAGTTGACATGTGAGAGGCCAGAGATGCTTGAGTTGACATGTGAGAGGCCAGAGTTGCTTGAGTTGACATGTGAGAGGCCAGAGTTGCTTGAGTTGACATGTGAGAGGTTAGAGATGCTTGAGTTGACATGTGAGAGGCCAGAGATGCTTGAGTTGACATGTGAGAGGTTAGAGATGCTTGAGTTGACATGTGAGAGGCCAGAGATGCTTGAGTTGACATGTGAGAGGTTAGAGATGCTTGAGTTGACATGTGAGAGGCCAGAGATGCTTGAGTTGACATGTGAGAGGTTAGAGATGCTTGAGTTGACATGTGAGAGGCCAGAGATGCTTGAGTTGACATGTGAGAGGTTAGAGATGCTTGAGTTGACATGTGAGAGGCCAGAGATGCTTGAGTTGACATGTGAGAGGTTAGAGATGCTTGAGTTGACATGTGAGAGGCCAGAGATGCTTGAGTTGACATGTGAGAGGTTAGAGATGCTTGAGTTGACATGTGAGAGGCCAGAGATGCTTGAGTTGACATGTGAGAGGCCAGAGTTGCTTGAGTTGAGATGTGAGAGGCCATGTTGTTTTACCTGTAGCGAGGTAATAATGATCTTGACAACAAGTTGAACTGAGGTGTGAGTTTTCCCTGTGTTAGACATAGTATTACTAAATATAACACGGCATATATATGTATTTGGATGTATCGATTGATCGCTATGATCATATAATAAACTATTAATAAAATTGGTTTGCATTACAATTGACAAAATAATTCCAAAACAAAGAAATAATTCTTCTGGATTATTAATAATACAATTTTAAAAAATAATAATTATGGATCAACCGGATGCAGATTTTTACACAGAGTCCATGTATTTTGAGAAAATATCTGGTATGTCCCAGTGTATAAAAAATGGGAGTTAAATTTTCATTGTCTTTAGACTATGACAGCGTTTAAACAATAGTCCTACAGACAGTCCTACAGACAGTCTTACAGACAGTCCTACAGCGTACCCGATGCTCTTTATTAATTAATATATTTTTATAGCCACCTTTTTTGTTTACCCACTCAGTACTATTAATATAAAACATGATGAGAAAAGTGGGTGGGCGGTTGTGAAAAAGAACAAGCCACACCAGAAGCAAAATATATAAATGAGAGATACTTTTATTAGATCAAATTTACATCCATTCTATGTCTGCTCCATCCTTTCTAATATCTTAAGGTGACCTCAGAGATGATGTTGTCTTACAATAAATGGTGAGTTGTTGATATAAATGAAGGGACTGCTTTCAAGCTATGTAAATGAATGAAATAGTGAAACGAGGTATGTGGAAGCTTGAAATAAGCTAACAGGACAAAAAACAAGGACGTTTATGCCGAAACGTCCTTGTTTTTTGTCCTGTTAGCTTATTTCAAGCTTCCACATACCTCGTTTCACTATTTCATTCATTTGAGTTGTTGATAAGGTAATTCATAATCATCTTACAACATGGCAGGAAGGTGATCAGAAATGAGTATAAAACATTATTGAGAAAATGTACTGAGCGTTATTTCCCTTAGTTTGTAATTCTGTGGAGCTAACAACAAATTAAAACAATACATTACAATCCATCCACTATCAGACATGGTTACCCGCAAGAGGGGGTTGGGGGTGGGGGCGTAGGTGGGAACAACTTGTCAGTGTTGGTCGAGGGACATAGTTGGCTTATGAGTAATGCCATTGAAAACTTGAGGACTCATATAAATATTTTTTCTCAATAATCATTAGTCATTTCGATTGTGGGGATGGGGGGGGGGGGGACCCGACTGCCCACCCCCTTGAACTACTCTACAGGCTACCAGGGTAATAGATCGCATACTACAAAACTAACCATGGCAGCATAAGTTCCTACAATATTACCTAAGCAATTTCTTTTCCATTTGAGGAGCTTAACCACAGTAATTAATAATGTGGGATTTGTGACTCAAATTCAAATATAGGCAGCTTTCATAATATAGGCAATATATAGAATATAGACACTGTGCAGAATATTATAGTTACGGTACAGAACATAGACACAATTCAGAATATATATACCATACAGACCATAGACACAGTATATAATATAGGCTATAATTTATTATGTATCACTGGACAATTTCTTGTAAATGATACCAGAGCCGAAGACGCAATAGGTTATTAATATAATCAAATTCATATAAAGTTTTGTCCTTTATGGCCACCGGAAATCGTCATGATAATGACGTTATATAGTTATATAGGGACACGAGTAAATCAGTAAATGTATATTGTTAACAAATGTTGATATAGCTATATTACATTGTAAGAGATGTTATGAATTTTTCTGGGCCACCCTGTATATATATTGAGAACTTCCATATTTTTAAGATAAGAAAAAAAAGTGTGGTGGGGGGAGGGGGGGCTATGCTGACTTTTATTAACTTATAAATAATTTATAATTTAACGGTTTAAAAAAAAAACACTTATCTTAAATTTTTATTTTAATAATTAAAACATAAAAATTTTGATAACAAGCCCCTTTGACACTTTGGGGGTGGGGGGTGGGGGTATCTTTGTTGTTGTTTTTTAATTTTCAAAAGAATTAAATTTTTTACCTTTAAATGTGCGCGCCTATTGTACAATGAACAATTAAAAGTTACAAAATGTCAGTGAAAGCTACGAAATGAAAAGTTTAAGCGGAAAAAAAAAACAGGAAAAAAAGAAGGGAAAAAAGCGCAATTTTATATAAGATAATTCTTTTTGTTTTTCCTTTCTTTTTTTTTTTCCTTTCTTTTTTTTTTTCCTCCTGTAAAAAAGAAAAAGGAAGAGAAATTATTAAAATTTGAAAAATAAATTTGCCATTGACATTCCCATTAAAAACATTAACCTGCCGTGACGTCACGGTGTTGTGACAATAAGAAACTAAACCGATTGTCGTAAATATTTTTTTTTAAATCTTTAATTAACTGTTTTTCAATATACAGATTAAAAAAACCCTCAAATTTCTCACTTCTCAGACGCTGGTTGGCACATTTTTAGGCGACTTTTGATAGGGGACATAACTTTAAACCCACTCAAAAAATGTCTTCTATCCAAGAGAAAAATTAGATTTAAAAAGAAAAAAAAACACACTAAATCGTTTATCAATGAAATGTCAGGGTGATAAGGACACACAGAATGGTGGCCAAAATGAAAGATAACTCCGATTCACGATCGTTAGAACCGATCATGACTAAACAATTTTCATGGATTATCGATCCTGACAGCTGGATGTCGTGTCAATTCGTGGACGTTACATTGTGGGTCCAACCAGTGTGACAACATTTCGTTTTGATGGATTTAATGAAGATTTATATTTACATTAAGTTCGATGTGTCACAAGACCAGTAGCGTCTCTGATAAAATATGAATGAAGATATTAAGATTGCACACATTGAACGTTGGTTTTTGGTTTAAATCTAGTAGCTGCAGCTCGCCAAAACAGTTGCGGAGACAATGGGGGATCTTCCCATCTGCTCAAATCTACAAAACATGCATTCAAGTAACGCACTTTAAAAGAATCAAAATTCGTGCTAACCCAAGATGAGCCCCACAAGGCACGTTTTTCTACGCCCCTGAACTATATTAATATTCTGATGTGCCGCCCACTTTTACACCGCGGATTTATTACATCACCAGATGATGCTCGCCAAACATGGGCGACGGCAATGCGTGAACTTCCCATCTACTCAAGCTACTTGACAAAACATGAACTCAAGTAACGCACATTTACGAATTCCAATTTTTGCTACACACCTTCCCGCCATGATACGCCACTGCACAATTTTTATTTCACGCCCAGGAACTATATTAAATATTCTGATGTCCCAACCACTTTTAAACCGAATATTTGTTTACACCATACTTAAATTGAGACGATATCATTTCCGAAAAGAAAATATTGCGCGCCAAACGCAGTTGCGTGATATAAAATAAAATCATTTAGCGTAGTTAGAATTATTTGTAATATACTCTCAATACCAAATTCGCTTTGTAGGAAGCAGTCCACGAGTCACACCAGATACGTAATATATAATATAAGAGATATTTAAAATTGAACTATTTCCTGTATTCAAATATAGGGCATCATTCATAATATAGACAATATATAGAATAAAGCAAATATTACCCACTAAACGCGCTTGTGGTATTTTTAAGAACTGAATTTAGCTCAGTTGTCCGTGATTTTATTTTGCGCGCTAATGAACTCACCATTACAACTCACTTTCTTTGAGACATGGTGAATCTTATTGATTGATAAGCAGCTACCTATGGAATCACTTAATGATGGTCCGATTAAAGAGAAATTCTGATCTCAAAGCATTAAGTTTCAATTTTTACTTCAAGTTCAGACATTTTTATACATTATAATTATATGTTCAATCAAATCATCAGAGCAATATTTATGGAGCAGTTTAAGTCAATTTATAATATTCTTTTTTTTTTTTTTAAACTTAGAAGGAAATCACACTTTTGGTGCCTGTTACATGTCTGGGTGTCTGCCCCAAAATGCAGCCAACACTCTATCACTGCATACAGAGTGTTACATGTCTGCCCCACAATGCAGCCCACACTCTATCACTGCATACAGAGTGTTACATGTCTGCCCCTATTTATGGAGCAGTTTAAGTCAATTTATAATATTCTTTTTTTTTTTTTTTAAACTTAGAAGGAAATCACACTTTTGGTGCCTGTTACATGTCTGGGTGTCTGCCCCAAAATGCAGCCAACACTCTATCACTGCATACAGAGTGTTACATGTCTGCTCCACAATGCAGCCAACACTCTATCACTGCATACAGAGTGTTACATGTCTGCCCCACAGTGCAGCCAACACTCTATCACTGCATACAGAGTGTTACATGTCTGCCCCACAATGCCGCCAACACTCTATCACTGCATACAGAGTGTTACATGTCTGCCCCACAGTGCAGCCAACACTCTATCACTGCATACAGAGTGTTACATGTCTGCCCCACAGTGCAGCCAACACTCTATCACTGCATACAGAGTGTTTTCAAACAGAGATGGCTGGCTAAATGTCACATTAGTAACCCTGTGTGTGCCCACAAATTATCCGCACAGGAATGAGGCAGTATCTCCATGGTAACGGTAACATGTGTGTAAACTGAAAAATCTAGGTCACTAGGTTTTTTTTCTCCATTTAATCCTTAAATTGATTTCCACTTCAGTCTTTATTTTTTTTTTAATGATAAAGATATAGATCTAATATATAGAATTTATGCATACACATAACATGTTGATATTTTTATCTCCTGGGTTGGTATTTATGAGTGAGTTTGTTACCGTCTGTTGGTTAGTTACTGTAAGTGGGTTTGTTATGATCAGTGGGGTTGTTATAATCAGAGGGGTTGTTATAATCAGTGGGGTTGTTATAATCAGTTGAGTTATTATAATTAGTGGGGTTGTTATAATCAGTGGGTTGTTATAATTAGTGGGGTTGCTATAATCAGTGGGGTTGTTATAATTAGTGGGGTTGTTATAATCAGTGGGGTTGTTATAATTAGTGGGGTTGTTATAATCAGTGGGGTTGTTATAATCAGTGGGGTCGTTATAATCAGTGGGTTTGTTACTATCAGTGGGTTGGTTACTGTCAGTGCATTATTTACTATCGCCAGTCTAAGAATGCCGATTGAGGCCATTACATCAAAGTCAAAGACAAGTCCCAATTGTTCTGGGCATACATTTTAATGAGTTTTTCATTCGTTATTCAGACGTCCCCTGTCATGGCCGACACAGTTCCTGCCGACCGTTGTCATCAATATGTGAAAACGCTGAGAAACGCTGCGGTGAGCTACACAATATGGTGTCTTACAACAATGTAGTCCACTAACCCACTTGATGAGTTGGGTTTATTTGATTTATTAAATTTTTTTTTTTTTGCTGGCATCCGTCCGTCTCAATGTGACGATGGTGTGGAATTCGCAGGACGAAATCCACAAAGCCTGGGATTATTCTTCTAGGATTATAAGCTGGTTCCCAACAGCAAATCGCCCCTCTCCACGCCGCTGGATAAACCCAAGGGAACATCATGTCGATGATACAGCTTGGCAACAGTTAATTTTAGATAAACACAAAGCAGTGTGCATTCAATAAAACTAAAATTAAAAATATTATTATTATTATTATTCTTTTATAATTTTTTTTTTTTTGAAAGAGCGGGTCCTGGTTATATAAAAAAAAAGGTGGAACCGTGGTGTGTCCTGGACGACTGCACCAATGTAAACAAATTACAGAACACACGAAGCCATCAGCTCGTCAGGTTTGACTTGTCACGACAATGAGACCTGCAGCCTGCAGTACTCACCACCGTTCATGTCATACAAAATGAGACTTTAACTCTCTTTTTTTCTTCTTTTTTTTTTGGGGGGGGTTTGGTTTTTTTTTTTTTTTTTTTTTTTTTTTTTTTTTGGGGGGGGGGGGGGGGGGTTGGTAACACTTGGACGCACCGGGTATTTCAAAATACCCGGACTTGGTGTAAAAAGAAAAAAAATTCACCCAGTGAAACCCTAGTTATTAATAATACTATTTATATTTTAACGCCACGTTTGAAATACATTTTATGCATGCAACATTTAGGAACAGCGCACATTTATTCTGTGCAGTGAAAGGAAGCAAGACTGACTGAGTTTTAGCAATCAAAATTAGTTACGTGATGCCATTGGCAAAGCTTTATTAGCTTAAATTTCAATAGTGAAGTGTGAAGTTTTTTTACAGCAGATTATTTTTTATTTATTTCTAGATAGATGTTTTCTGTGGAAGCTTAGGTAGAAGGACATTTGTAATATTGTGCTTTAAAAAAAAAAACAACAAAACAATTCTTGAATGTATTACATGCAGATGGCTTAACTGTAACACTGTAGTATGGTATTATGACATTGATTTACACAACTATTGTTGCTGATAAGGAGACACAGAATGCTGTCCCCCCAATACCCATCACTGCTTTGTTCAAATAGGCATTGGGAGCTCGCTGCATTTGTAATTAAGAGTGGAATGATTCATACCTCAAAAGTGGAGAGGGTCTATGTTATACATGACATGACTACGGAATGTTAATGGATTTACAACTTGTAATTGATTTCACCATCCCCCGGGATCGCTCCCCCCCCCCAACCGCCCGTAAGAGAAACTGTTTCCATGACAACGCGACAGCTTGGCATGAACAGAGTACAACATCACGTGTCAGCGAGTTACCATAACGACGAGACGCGCTGAGGTTAACCACTTCTGTTGTCACACAGCTACAGGTATCCCCTACCCAGGTGAGTCGTTTCAACGCGTTGAATAAATTATATGATTTACAACTTTTTACCTGAGGGATACAATTTATTACATTTACATGCATTACAATTGATTATCTGATGTTCAATACATGACCTGATTTGCAATGTAGTATTTTCTTTACTCGATGTGTAATTTTGTTCACTGCACATGAAATGTAACCGATTACAGGATATATATACAATTTATCACCTGACATACCATTGGCTCACCTGACATGGTATAAAATGTATGTATTACCTGCGGTACAGCATCTTAACGCGCGTCATCTGAATAACCGGTGTGTTTTTGGGTTGTTACTGCATTATTCGACATAACAAGGGTAAGATAATCGCAAAGTAAGATAATTCACCTCAACGGTGGATTGTACAAACAGTAGCGGTCTTGGACATGTACATTCTCCACGATAACTAGACCATATTTTGAACGCAATTCCAAGCCACTGATATTTTTTTCCATTTCTTTAAGTTTAAGCGACATTTTAAAATAAAACTAAAATTAAAAGGAAGAAAAAACAACCTTTATCAGATAATATATAAATGTTAAAGCATTAATTTGGTGGTTGTTTAAAAAGATAATCATTACGGTCAATATTTTAAAAAAACAGAAATTTTGTGAACACCTGGATCTGTGTATGAATTTTTTTTTAAACCTTTAAATGCTATTAAATAACCATTTTCGTGATGGCTCACATGTCTTACATTGTCTTTTGTAAGATGAGCATTTCAAAAATCAATGGTTGGTCCTAGGTAGATCTGAGACAGTAAAAGTCTAATTACTGTTAACGTTTAATTGTCACGTGACAAAGTGTTTCCAAGCGTTGTGCTTATAAATAGTGTATTGAATTATATTGATTCATGTTATGTGCTCAAATTAATTAACCCCCAGAAGAAAGCTTTTTGGGACCAACTTTACCCCACCTGACGTGTTTTTTAGTGTTTTTTTTTTTTTTTTTAAATTTTTTTTAAATACCGGTATTTACGTTCAGTAGGGGCAAAATCGAATTCTATAACAAATCCCTTACTATAGTTTTCCTTTTAACATTTTAAAGTACAATCTACAACCATTTCATGTACAGTAATCCTTTGGCAACTCACCAGCCATATCTGAAAAGAACATTCCCGCATTTCTGTTTATTGAGTCGACTGTTCGACCCAGTTACAGCCATGTGTTGCTTAATCCCCTTTTAATAAATTGGAACTGTTTAATGTGGTTCTCTATAACGTCGTGTGTAGATTTGTGTAACTGTTTAATCTGGTCCTGTATAACGTCGTGTGTATAAGATTTGTATAACTGTTTAAAGTGGTCCTGTATAACGTCATGTGTAGATTTGTCTGTTTATTGTGGTCCTGTATAACGTCATGTGTAGATTTGTCTGTTTATTGTGGTCCTGTATAACGTCATGTGTAGATTTGTCTGTTTATTGTAGTCCTGTATAACGTCATGTGTAGATTTGTCTGTTTATTGTGGTCCTGTATATCGTCGTGTGTAGATTTGTCTAACTGTTTAATGTGGTCCTGTATAACGTCGTGTGTAGATTTGTCTGTTTAATGCGGTCCTGTATAACGTCGTGTGTAGATTTGTCTGTTTAATGTGGTCCTGTATAACGTCGTGTGTAGATTTGTCTGTTTATTGTGGTCCTGTATAACGTCATGTGCAGATTTGTCTTTTTATTGTGGTCCTGTATAACGTCGTGTGTAGATTTGTCTATTTATTGTGATCCTGTATAACGTCGTGTGTAGATTTGCCTGTTTAATGTGGTCCTGTATAACGTCGTGTGTAGATTTGTCTATTTATTGTGGTCCTGTATAACGTCGTGTGTAGATTTGTCTGTTTATTGTGGTCCTGTATAACGTCGTGTGTAGATTTGCCTGTTTAATGTGGTCCTGTATAACGTCGTGTGTAGATTTGTCTATTTATTGTGGTCCTGCATAACGTCGTGTGTAGATTTTTCTGTTTAATGTGGTCCTGTATAACGTCGTGTGTAATTTGTCTGTTTAATGCGGTCCTGTATAACGTCGTGTGTAGATTTGTCTGTTTAATGTGGTCCTGTATAACGTCGTGTGTAGATTTGTCTATTTATTGTGGTCCTGTATAACGTCGTGTGTAGATTTGTCTGTTTATTGTAGTCCTGTATAACGTCATGTGTAGATTTGTCTAACTGTTTAATGTGGTCCTGTATAACGTCGTGTGTAGATTTGTCTGTTTAATGTGGTCCTGTATAACGTCGTGTGTAGATTTGTCTGTTTAATGTGGTCCTGTATAACGTCGTGTGTAGATTTGTCTGTTTAATGTGGTCCTGTATAACGTCGTGTGTAGATTTGTCTGTTTAATGTGGTCCTGTATAACGTCGTGTGTAGATTTGTCTGTTTAATGTGGTCCTGTATAAAGTCGTGTGTAGATTTGTCTGTTTAATGTGGTCCTGTATAACGTCGTGTGTAGATTTGTCTGTTTAATGTGGTCCTGTATAACGTTGTGTGTAGATTTGTCTGTTTAATGTGGTCCTGTATAACGTCGTGTGTAGATTTGTCTGTTTAATGTGGTCCTGTATAACGTCGTGTGTAGATTTGTCTGTTTAATGTGGTCCTGTATAACGTCGTGTGTAGACTGTTTCCTGTGGTCCTGTATAACGTCGTGTGTAGATTTGTCTAACTGTTCAATGTGGTCCTGTATAATGTCGTGTGTAGACTGTTTCCTGTGGTCCTGTGTAATGTCGTGTGTATAGATTTGTCTAACTGTTCAATGTGGTCCTGTGTAATGTCGTGTGTAGACTGTTTCCTGTGGTCCTGTGTAATGTCGTGTGTAGACTGTTTCCTGTGGTCCTGTGTAATGTCGTGTGTAGACTGTTTCCTGTGGTCCTGTGTAATGTCGTGTGGAGGATGTTTCCTGTGGTCCTGTGTAATGTCGTGTGTAGACTGTTTCCTGTGGTCCTGTGTAATGTCGTGTGTAGACTGTTTCCTGTGGTCCTGTGTAATGTCGTGTGTGTAGATTTGTCTCATTGACAGCCTAAACATAGTGTAAACCGTGCAAGGCCAAGGGAGATGAGCAAGTATCTTGCCGGAAATGAAAGCATGGCCGATGAAATCAAATCAACACATCGCTCGTCTTTATAAATATTGTCCCCCGCTCAACAGGTGACTGGCTCCCCCCTCCCCCCCCCCCCTTTTTTTCTTCTTTTCCCCTTTTAATATATTTTCTAATAAATTCCTGTACCGGTATCCATAATTGGTTGGGATGTGGACTGGTTGGAATATGAATGGGTGATAGGATGTCGATGGTAAATTGGAATAATTGAGTATATTTTCCAATCCATTTTAAATGCCTAATAAATGTAAATAGAAATTACACAAATTGTGTGTTAGGCTAGTCTAGGTGGCACTAATTCTAACTATGCCACTGCCCCCACCCCTCCCAAAACTGCGCCACTAGTGCTAGTAGTAGCAGATAGAAGTGTTGTATATTGAAAATGTGCTTCATTGATTGAGTAATAGTTTTTTATTTTATAGTAAATCGGATCTGGTCTCGTGGAAAGGAAACAAAATAAGTGAATGACCTTGGAGCCTCTCTTCTAGCGTTTACGGTGGCAAAACTAATTTGGCCGCCACTTAAAATACTTCACAAACAAAGAGTTGAAGAAAATTATAATTGTAAAAAAATGCCCCAATTTCAAACCAATGCCTCACGACCGCATCATTCCACCAGGCACTCCAAAAACAATCCATGGTCTTCATCCAGGGTATTTATTATCTGCTACTTCATTAGTTGCACACACACACCTTTCAATAAAGACAAAGTCTACTATCTAGTAGAACAATGGCCCTCTTGAATGGGGCATTTTAGCCAACAACATCACGAGCAGGCCCGCCGTCCATGCTTTGTTGATTAAATTATTGAAGTATTGATTAATACGAGAATAGAAAAGCAGATACCACTGTAATGGGCCACGTTAGAGGCAGTAAGAGCCATGCCACACCGGGGTCGAATGGGCGTGGGCCATGGGCGCCTAAAACAAAGGGCGCTCAAAATTCATTATTCGTGAAATATATACAGTTTCCGAAGATTGGGGCTAAAATTCGTCTTTATCCCGGGACCCAGATTTTCCTTTGTGTGGCCCTCATAATCATGTTTTCTTTTCTTTTTTAAAATCCTTTATATTAGTTATTAATAACTTCACTATTGTTCGCGGCTGGCTGGCACAATCTTCGGACGGCTAATTGACCCGCTTCCAATTAGCTTATCGAGCTGAAACTTGGAGCATAGACTCGTTTCCGATGACAACACATTTATCAAATTTTCAGCCCAACCCCTAATAATCAGTTTTTACTGTTTTTTTAAGGGGAAAATGAAGGACATAGTATGCCACTGATTTCATGATATGACATTCCCGATAACAGCGCAAAATAAACGCAAGTGTGTTTGGCGCGTAATATTTTCTTTTTTTTTCCCCTGAAATAGCTGGTGAAATAAATCTGCGGTGTAAAAGAGGGTGGGTCATTAGAATATTAATATACCCCAGGGGCGTGAAAAAAAATTGCGGTTACGAGCCTGGGGAGGAGGGGAACTAAATGGGATTCTTATAAAGTGCGTAACTTGTATGCATGCTTTGTAAACTTTTTCAGCCCTCCCCCACCCCCCACCCACCGATATTAGATTTCATAAAGGATATATACGAAAAACTTTGTTTTAAGGGATGTTACATTGAAATTGAATACAGCTTACCGCTTCTTTAAAATTTCATCTATATGTCAGTGGGACTGTTCCAATTAATAGAATAGGGGAGTACATTAAAATGTTTCATGTGGACGTCACATGCGACATTAGACGCCTGAGTTGGGAAAGTTTAAAAAAAAAATAATTATCGTTTTTTCAACGAGTTTATTTGTGTATTTAAATATTTAAAAAAAAAAAAAAGATTTAAATAATCTTTCTTTTAGTAATTAAAATTAAAACGAAAGACCTTTTTTTTCTCTTTACAGGAAATAAGAGGCTATGTGGCCTATAATCATGAGATGAGATTATTTTATAAATTATTATAATTCATGAAAATGAGTTAAATGAAATCAGTCATGTAACTTTAAAGTAACTAATGTCTCATCCTGATTTAAAAATTTTTTGAAGTAAATTTTGTATCTGTAAAATTGTAATTGAATATTTAACTTATGGTAAATTAAACATCTAAACCGAATATACGTTAATTATGAAATTTTCAGAGGAAGTACATGTTTACTTTTTACAGCGTTTTGAAAAACAAAACGAAGTTCTGATTCAATGATTCTAGTTAACATAAAATATAAATAAAGTCTAGGAACTCTTCCACGCTGAGCAGGTTGCGACACGTTTCCTTGGTAGCGCTGTCAACAGTGAGAAATTAAAAATGAGAACTCTTCTGCGTGTTGTGTGTTATTCATAAATAAAGACTGTCCAGTGAATTCCTTTTCTGTTGTGAGTAAATTGTGCGCATAAAAACCGTGTTTTCTGAATGTACTCTACACTGAAAAACATGTTTTAATTACATGGGTTTATAAGGTAAAATTAAGTTTATAACGAAAAATGTACTTGTTCAATCGAACTGCAACGGCTGCCAACGCTGGGTTCAAGTAGTACAACAGTTGACCTGCTAGAATATAGTATAGACTATAACTATAATTATATAAGAAGTAGTAGTAATAATTACTAAATAGTAATTCCAAATGTGTTTTTTTTAAAGTCTAACCTTCAGTGCCTACACTAATCACCAGTAATTATTTAACTTATATGCATGTATGTGTAGGCCTGCCTATGTTAGTGTTAGATATTCTGGCCAATGTTAGGTTATAATTGTTATTGACATTTTCATTCACCACAACCAAAAAAGGAGCCAGGTGTGCATAGCTGTCAATTGCAGGCCAGTGTAACTAATATATTTTTTTTTAAAAACAATGTAATTTTAACTTATGGTAGTAATATAAATGTAAATTAATGTGTGCCAAGCTATCAACACATATAAATAGTATACTATACACTAAGTCTAAGGATTGATTGGAGCATTAAAATTATATACACATTACTTGACTTTTCCCGTGTGTTGTTTGTAGCATGAGCCAATCAATAACAAGAAAGAAGAGAAACGATGATAGTGATAGAAAATACTACTGCCTCATTCCAATTTCCCCTAAGAAAGGTACGGGAAGGTAGACAGTGGAATAGCCTGGGAGGTTTTGACGAGGAAGCAGGACGCGTCAGAAGCAAAATGTATTAGAGGTATGGTGTAATAACATGAGACCCGCGAACAGTTCACTCGCTATTATCAGAGTGGCCCGCCAAGACTGTTGGGTTCTCCACCACTGCTGTATATCTTCAATTATTTCATGGAGTGATTTGAATATCCTAATCATTTTTGGTTTGGGTTTTTTAAAAAAGGGGGGGTGAGGGGGTGGGGTGGGGGGGTGAGGGGGTGGGGTGGGGGTAATAACATGCAATAAATTCCGAGAAAATATCTCAAAGCGAGTTGGCTATCTTAAGTTGTCTCGGTGTAAACAACGAAGATAATGAACAGAGATGCAATACATTGGGGGGGGGGGGGGGGGGGGGGGGGGGGGGGGGGGGGTGGGGTGGGGGTAATAACATGCAATAAATTCCGAGAAAATATCTCAAAGCGAGTTGGCTATCTTAAGTTGTCTCGGTGTAAACAACGAAGATAATGTACAGAGATGCATTACATTTTTTGAGACTCTAGGCTTTATCGTAGGAAAGAGTTGTATACCCATAACTGACTGTGTGAGCATACACCAATAAGAGAGAAACAGAGAGATACGAGCCGACACACTCACATGCATGGACCCCAGACCGACTCACAGGCATGGCCCCAGACTGACTCACAGGCTTGGACCCCAGACCAACTTACAGGCTTGGAACCCAAACCGACTTACAGGCATGGATCCCAGACCGACTTACATGCATGGATCCCAGACCGACTCACAGGCATGGACCCCAGACTGACTCACAGGCTTGGACCCCAGACCAACTTACAGGCTTGGAACCCAAACCGACTTACAGGCATGGATCCCAGACCGACTCACAGGCATGGACCCCCGACTGACTGAAAGGATTGGACCCCATACCGACTTACTGGTATGGACCCCAGATCGACTCACAGACATGGATCCCAGACCGACTTACAGGCATGGACCCCAGACCGACCCACAGAGGCATGGACCCCAGACCGACTCACAAGCATGGGCAACTTGCCAAACACACATACAAATAGTTAAAACAAAAAAGTGTAAACGTGAGTCAAAGTGAGACTCAAAACAACGAACAGCGCGTAGACGGCATGCCAGCATGTGCCTGGGTAAGTTCGATCGCATAATGATTCAAGACACACCCAAACGTGGTCAACAAGTCTATCATGTGTAGCGGCAGATCGTGTGCTACGCCTGGCTTGTTAGATCTAGTCGTCGTCCTACATCTCAACGCTGCAGGGATTTTTTTATTTTAAAAAAATTTACATTTTCATTGGCATAGTAAGTCTTTAATAAACTAGTTAGTTTAAGTAGCGTAAGTTACAATGATTTTATCAAAAATGTTTATAAAATATGTAATAGCAACGATCGTTTACTGTGGAGCATGTACATTTTTAATTTATCCAACATTCTGTCAGTGGCTTTCAGCTTCATCCCCAGGTACGTCATTTCAGTTTTTTTCGGAAAAAAAGGGGGGGGGGGCAGGGGCGTCATTTCAGGCATTTTCGGAAAGGGGGGGCAGGGGCGTCATTTCAGGCTTTTTCGGGGGGTGGGGGCAGGACAAAACCAAAGCTTGGTCGGCTTGTAAGTTGTTCATTACTGGAAACGCCACAGTAAATATCAATTTAAATAAAACCTGCAAATTCAAGGAGGGGGGGGGGGAGGGGGTTACAAATGCCCCACCCTGCCATACCCTATTTACGTTTCGGTTGGGGGGGGGGCGGGGTTGTTGAGTTGTTTATTACTTGGCTAGATGTGCCACGGGTGCAGGACAAAACCAAAGCTTGGTCGGCTTGTAAGTTGTTCATTACTGGAAACGCCACAGTAAATATCAATTTAAATAAAACCTGCAAATTCAAGGAGGGGGGGGGGGGAGGGGGTTACAAATGCCCCACCCTGCCATACCCTATTTACGTTTCGGTTGGGGGTGGGGCTGGGTTGTTGAGTTGTTTATTACTTGACTAGATGTGCCACGGGACATAATAATTTAACTAAGAATTGCCACATGATGACTGATGTTTTCAATTGTTGTTAATTTAAATGGTGGAATAGTTGTGGTCTTCCTGATTTATTTTCTGCTTCATTTGATTGTCTGCTGTCTTAGACACTGATTCCTAGTGGGGAAACAATCTTGCAAAATCAGGGGGGGGGAACGCCCCTCCCTCCTGCCCTATCCACATAATGCCCCTGTTCACCAGCAAACTGAATCTATCACTATCACTCAATAACAGAAAAAAAAAGCAAAACTGTCATTGTAGCTCATTGTGGATCATTGGCTGCATGGATGTGCCCTACGTGTGTCGTGTAACGATCCAAATTAATAAATAAATAAACCCATCTCTATTGTTCGCGTCGCCCACTTAGCAAGAAAATCAATGATTCGATTTTCTCAACAGACATCTTATAGTTGTAACAACTGGACCGTGTAAATTGATCCCAGCGAGGGGAAACGTAAAGTGTTTTCACCAGGGTCCATTTGTGCTAACCACATCATGTCCCTGCCCTGCTGTGCTGACCTCATCGTGTCACTGACCATCTGTGCTGACCTCGTCTGGTCACTTGCCATCTATGCCATCTCATCATGTCACAATGCTTCTATGCTGACCTCATCATGTCACTTTCTATCTGTGCTGACCTCGTCTGGTCACTTGCCATCTATGCCACCTCATCATGTCACAATGCTTCTATGCTGACCTCATCATGTCACTTTCTATCTGTGCTGACCTCGTCTTGCCACTTGCCAGCTATGCCATCTCATCATGTCTCAATGCTTCTGTGCTGACCTCATCATGTCACTGCCCATTAGGGCTGACCTCGTCCATTTGTGGTAATCTCATTACACGTATATAGTCAGCCCAAATGGGGTAACAAAATTGCCACATTGGCCCCGCCCCTTGATCAGTTATTACGTCTCTAACTATTGGTGTAATAAGTGAAGACAGTCGTGTGGACAATAAAAGTCAAGGGACGCACACTTAAGAGAAAAGAAAGCATATTACAAATGTATAGGATGTTTTATTATGTTACATCTCTTTGTGTGGTGGTTTGGGTCTAGAAGACTTTATGCCCAAGTGAATTATTTCATAATGATATTTGGAGCCTCCAGGAAGGTTCAATTTTGATATATGGAGCCTCCGAGGATGCTAATGGTTGATATATGGAACCTCCAAGAAGGCTAATGGTTTATATATGAAGCCTCCGAGGAGGCTAATGGTTGATATATGGAGCCCCCAAGAAGGCTAATGGTTGATATATGGAGCCTTAAAAGAGGCTAATACTTGATATATGGAGCCTCCGAGGAGGCTAACACTTGATATATGGAGCCTCCGAGGAGGCTAATGATTGATATATGGAGCCTCCAAGGAGGCTAATGATTGATATATGGAGCCTCCGAGGAGGCTAATGATTGATATATGGAGCCTCCAAAGAGGCCAATGATTGATATATGGAGCCTCCAAGGAGACTGATTGATATAAGGAGCCTCAAAGGAGGCTTATTACAAGATATAAATACAAATAAGCTCAGCTACTTTTTTTTGGTAGTTACTTACGAATAACACTTACTGGTAAACCTAATACATGATGAACCGGTACCGGTACGTGTATTTATGTGGTTAGCAACACCTTAAAATCTACAGTGGCGAAGCTAGAGTGTTTGAAAATCCACCGTAACACACAATATAAGTACAGCTAATTACATATTAAAACTGGAAAACCCTATTTCATCTATCATAATACATAGCTCAGTAAGAACGTGGAGCAATAGGGCCTACTATAAAATTAGAACGTGGAGCAATAGGGCCTACTATACCATAAACAAGTGCAGCTATAGGGCCGACTATAATATAACAATCAGTTTTCTTTACTCTTAAAAAAAAATAAAAAAATATTTCTTCCGCAGGATCAAGTTTGACAACACATCTTGACATATTGCTGAAAAACATTGAAGATGGCTGACATGACTAAACTGAATGAAGAACTCAAGGCGAAGGCCAGAGTGACAAGGGCACATTCCAAGGATCCACTGGAGTTGGTTCAGGCCCAGTTTCTGGCAAGGGGTGCAAGTGGCATCAAGGGGGCTCAAATGTTAGTCACAGTTAGTCATCAATTATTTTATACACATCATTTAGTTGTTTAAAAAAACAAAAAAACGAACAAACAAACTAAAAACGGAACAAACCAACAAACAAAAGCACTACTTTACACTATAGACCTATTTAATGTTAGTACTTCAAACACTTTTGTTAGTTCAATTCGTAATTTTATTAACTTCAGTCTGGTGAAATTCAAAAAACATTTAAATACAATTAGGCAATTTAATTTTATAGTCCATAATTATTTCCAAACATTGGCCATGGATGTAGTAAGAATTGTCCAAAGGAGGGGGGAATTAAAATCAAATTTGTTTATTGTATCAAGGCGGATTAATTTTGCTATATATATTTAATTCAAATGCTGTAAGTGGTTGGTGTTGGATAACCCCCATCTTCAACGCCATGGATCCATACAACAAAAAAGGAAAAACTCCAAAAATAAAATTAATTCTAGGATGAGAGGAGACATCCAAAGACATAAAACAGAAATATATATTTTAGAATCTATTTTTTTATAATGAAATAATGGACTTTAATGGTTAAAAACAAAAATAGAGGGGAATAAATCAGATGCATCTGTTTGTTTAAGCACTTGTCCACTGAAATTTTTTGTTTACAACTTAATACGAATTTGAAAGTTATTTATAAAAAAAAAATAATTGTGCTCATATTTTATTACTTTCATTTCACAGGCGATTTCGAATTATGGATGATGACAGCAATAGAAAATTGTCTTTTGATGAGTTCTCCAAGGGAATCAGAGAAGTGGGAGCTGTACTCCAAAGGGAACAGGAAATTGAGCTTTATAGAACATTTGACAGGGACGGAGAGGGAACTATTAATTTTGATGAATTTCTCAGAGCTATACAGGTAAATAAAAATAATGAAATTTTGTATTTTTAATATAGATTTATCATCTTTCTAAATGAAAAATTATCTATTTTCAATAATGGTCATTCAAAAATAAACTAAACTATGGTATATGCATTTTGGATGATCTAAATTTTTTTTTTTAAGCAATCAGATGTCAGGACCATATCTAAATTTTTTAATGATTAAAATAATATTAGAAGGCGTTAATAAACCTGCTTATTTGAAGTCAAAGTCTCTGAAAATAATGATTCAACAAATATTTTTCCCCCGTTCAGCCAAACTGATGCAGCTCCAACGCTTATGGTCTATAGTTAGTTTAAAACAAAACATTGTACCAAACGCTTCCCTTTTGTTTTATGTACTCAAGTTATCTATCATTCTTAACAAATTTTCCATAATTCAGTTTTAAGTATACAGGGTTATATTATGTTTATATTCAATAGCTTCAGACTCTAGCGTATAAACTTCATTTTGTAAACTTTACTTTTTCCTTTCAATTCTTTAGCCAAAGATGAATGAGAGAAGGAGGAAGCTGGTTGAAGCTGCTTTTGTCAAAATGGACAAAACAGGTGGAGTAATTTGCATTGTTTTGGTGCCGAATTAGGAGTAATTATCTATTAAAAAAAATATATACTTTTTTTGTTACAAACAATGAAATGACTCTTAATTCTATGAATATTCATTTTGAAGGCACAAACTTGATGCATTACACAGAAATTGTAACAGAAATGAATGATTGAAATTAATTTCTGTTTACTGGAATATCCTAAACTAAAGGTGATGGTGTTGTGACTGTGAAAGACATTGCTAAAACCTACAATGCAAGCAAACATCCTAAATACATCAGTGGTGAATGGACTGAAACAAAAGTATACCAAGAATTCCTGAAGACATTTGAAGCCGAAGGACATGTTGATGGATTAGTATGTCATTGCTTTCACAATGCTTTTATGTGTTCTGTTGAAAATTATAAATTTTGTGAGCAGCTTTGATCACAATAAAATTTGATGAATAATAAATATTGAAAATAAAAATAAAACTGGATTAGTGATTAATTTCAAACCATGTTTAATTTTAAAAATTTCAACTTTCACAAATCAGATTTTCAAGTATTTTGAATTCCACTTTTGTATTATAACTTTTATTGACAAATTTTGATTTAATAAGAGAAGAAAGCAAGTTTGTTAAGCTGTGACAAGATTTAATTTAAAATGATTATAAACAGTATTTTGCTTGTTTTCTTGCTGCAACATTGAAATTACCCTGCTGAATAAATATATTTTGTATTTTTACAATATGTCTCTAAATGATTTTGTTTCAGGATACCTGCATTTCATAAAATGTCTAAAACTCTCAAGACTTACTTTGTATTTGATTATCTATAGTATTCTTGCTTTTATTTTTAATTACTTTCCTTTTTTTAACAGGTAACATTAGAAGAATTTATGTCCTATTATGCATCCATCAGCTGCAGCATTGACAACGATGCTTACTTTGATCTTATGATGCGCAACAGCTGGGGCAATGATCTCATGGTTTGATGTGGTGAGATCAAATTTTATTGTTTCGAGCTAACGCTCTATTTCATTAAAAAAATCTAACATGTGATAACCATGATTTTTGTTGTTGTTCTTTAGATGGCTATTGAATAGTTTTCCTTGTTGCTACTGATAAATAATTTTGTAAGGAAAAAGGAAAAAAGTGAAGTAGGGCCTAAAATTTAGAAAGGCTAAATATAATTCATAATAATTAAGTGTTTATTAAAAAGTAATAGGTAATTAGAGTAAAATATCATATCTTAACATTAAAAAAATAATTTAAAATCTGTCATACAAATTTTTCCTTAATTATGTTGTAAAAAGTGATAGACCTATAATTTTTTCCCTTTAAAAATATAATTTTTAAAAAAATGTTATTATCTTTTTTTTCCAGATAATAAAATGATGTAACTTGTATATATGGTGTTTTTACGCCGTACGCATTACCTTTTTAGAATCACATTTCAAATGAGCAGAACTTTTTTTTTTTATTGTTTTCTTTATATAATAGAAAGGATGGAATGAAAAATAGTCTGACTTTTTGTATATGTTATTTTCTATTTTTACTTCAGCATAATTGTATTTGAATTGTATACCAAATTATTCTTTGGTGAAAACGTTTATGGTTAAATGTTTTGAAAAGAAATGAAAAGGTAGGGTAGCAGTAACTGGTTATCAAGTGGTGCTGATTTTTTTTTAAAAATACATTTTAAATAGTTGGTGTATTATTTTGCACGTAAGGATAGAAACTATTTATTTAAAAGGTAAAAATTAATAAACAGCAATGCATTTATTTATAACATCCCCTATCTGTACTTATGAATTGATGTTGTACTTCTCTTTGTCATTTAGAAAGAAAAGAAAATCTCTTGATGAATATGGAAAAGATAATTTTCAATGGCAATTACGAAAAATACATGTCTAATTGGAGAGATTAGAAAAATTCAGTTGTCGTGGTACAAGAACAAAAATAGTTTTTTTTTCATTTTAGTTGATGTATATATATATATAAAAATTGTGAAGTATACAGGAGGAAAATATAAAATGATACAACATATTTTAAATTCTTTGTCACATTTTTATCTTATAATCAATAAAATTTAATGACAGTTATTTATAGTCTAGCAATGTAGTGTACTTTGTCTTTTAAATATTTTAATTT
Source organism: Lymnaea stagnalis (assembly GCA_964033795.1). Classification (NCBI taxonomy): domain Eukaryota; kingdom Metazoa; phylum Mollusca; class Gastropoda; family Lymnaeidae; genus Lymnaea; species Lymnaea stagnalis. Next base: position 88,402 of record CAXITT010000668.1, on the reverse strand, counting down.
GATCACATCAATGATTTTGAGCAAACACACAATTTTCAAACCATGTTTAAATGTCCAGTCATTTAAGTGTGAAAAATGACAATTTTTGATCCAGAAAAAAAATCAAATATAAGATTTTATTTTTCTAATGGTCGATTGTTCAAAGGAAATTAAACTTTTTTTTTTTTTAAAATTACACGTTTTTATATCCACTTTTTTAAGTATAAAAGGAGTGCGGTACAACAATTATATTACTTTTTTATGCCCTAGAGCACAATGCGTCACGTTCCAAAACTTGTTTAAGTCAAACACTATTATATAGAAGCAAAGTGACACGTGACCTTCATACATAAATAGAAATAATACAGAAACAGAAAAAATATATCAAACATTTATGTTTCAAATGAGAATATTGTGAAATTATTTAAACTTTATTTATTAACCAGTTAAAATAAAAAATTTCTTTAAAATAATTTTTTTTTTTGGTCACACCTGACGAAAAATTTAAGCTGGCGTGTCGAAAGGAAACCCTCTGCAACCCATGACATGGGTTGAGACCCTTAGTCCTAGACGTATAAAAGACATTCAGCATAAATGCGTGCTTAATGCTTACAATATCTAAATAAGGAAAATCGACTAAATGTTTGAGAAAATAGGTAGAAAAAACAACAACATGAATCTGAGGTTCAAGCAAAGCAAAGAGAACTGGGGGGAGGGGGATATAAACAGAGGAGTTCCGAGAAAATTGGGCCCTATCCTATCAATCTTGAGAAATCTATTTTATTAAATTATTATAAGATTTAGTACAATAATTCATATCAAGGCACAAATAGTTGCTAATAGTTATATTATTTTTTAAACTTGTATACGCAAAAAACGAGTGAATTATATTATTATTTTTTTTTATAATTATTTTTTCGATGCTCGACGATTTTGCGCCTCGAATCCACTGCGCCACCCTCTGTGCGCCTCGGTTTTTAGTATGCCTGTAATAATGTGCTTGACTTTCGAAGGATATATCATCGGATCAAGGCATGTTGTAGTTTTAAAGGAAAAGACAGGACATTAAAAGTAAAAAGTTTCGGCTAAAAGCCTTCTTCGGCAGACAGGACAAAACAAGAATCAAACAAATAGAAATTAGTTCAAAAACTTAAATGTCTGGAGTTCAACATGCTCAACATGGCGATCATTTAGAAAAAAGTTTTGTTCGCTCGGTGTCCGAATGTTGAGATACCAATCCAATCTCTAGATATTGTTGGCAGTAGCGCTCTTCACTCCTGGCTGACCGCAATCTCCAATCCGACAAAAGTTGTGTTTTTTTTTTTTTTTTTTTTTTTTTAAATAAAAGGGACACTTTTAAACTTGTATTAATGTTTTTTTTTCAATGTGGGTGGCGGCACTGTGAACTCTTGCACTCGCTCTATAGAGGTACTGCACTGCATGACATACAAGTACTGTATGGCAGGGTGCGTTAAGTACCATCGACCTTGCAAAAAATGTAGGCTACATTTGCGTCGTGGGTCATCTAGGATTTGTATAAAAGGCTTATACTTATATGTGTAATATGATAAACATATGCACTGTATTTGCTAAGAAATACACATTATTTCGGTAGGAGGGAGGATCTTGAGTGAGTCCCCACACATTTTTATCAGGACTTGACCTTTGGCAGCTCTGATCATTATGTTCATCGACTTGGAGAAAGTCTTACATTAACAATCTACATAGGCCTACATCGAGAGTCACTTTTGAAGATTGTCAGACGTTATGGAATTCTCTCTAACTCACCCCCCCCCCCCACCCACACACACTTTTTACTAACAAAACAACTGGTTAGTATTCCTATTTATCAATCATGAAATCACCTATATAGAAATTAAATCCAGAGTTCTCCATAAGGTCACCTGCGTGACCCTTTCAAAATTTAGACACGAGTGAAGCATGGTTGAATTCTCTGACCGATTTCCTTTAAAATACCGTAGGCCTACCTATCGCTTCACCTATGTGACTCCAAATGAAAGAGGCAAGAAATATATTGCTGAACTTGGTGGGCTTCAACGTTGGTATAGGATTGCTTTGCTACCCAAGTATTAAGATGCAAAGGAAAACACAGAGAGAATAACTGAATTAACTGAAATTCTCAGTACCGGTACATCGGGGCATAACCACTTAATGCCTAGGAAAAAGAAGAAAGAAATAGCTCATCCGGGGGGAGGGGGGGGGGGAAGCAAAACCAGAGGTGGTAAATTCTGTAAACATCAACCAACGGGAAGGGGTGACATAATTTAAGTACCTTGGTGGCAAAGTCACAACAGATCAGTGGCGTAGGAAGGGGGTGCGAAAAAAGGGCAGTCAAAATATCGATTAAATTAGGGCACTAACCCTAGCTATGCCACTGTAGCAGATTGCGATATTGATAAGGGAATTAACGCATGAAAAACGCTGACATCCACACTGAGATCAAGCAAACTGTCGAATTTTACGTTTAAAAAAAATTAATTAAAATTAAAAATCTAATAACGATTTGCGCAGATCACGAAATAATACAGGAACACTGAAGAATGGTAGCTAGAGTTTTTGACGCCCGGGCGGTGGGTCCTACTAGGAACATTGAAGAATGGTAGCTAGAGTTTTTGACGCCCGGGCGGTGGGTCCTTCTAGGAACATTGAAGAATGGTAGCTAGAGTTTTTGACGCCCGGGGCGGTCGGTCCTACTAGGAACATTGAAGAATGGTAGCTAGAGTTTTTGACGCCCGGGCGGTGGGTCCTACTAGGAACATTGAAGAATGGTAGCTAGAGTTTTTGACGCCCGGGCGGTGGGTCCTTCTAGGAACATTGAAGAATGGTAGCTAAGAGTTTTTGACGCCCGGGCGGTGGGTCGTTCTAGGAACATTGAAGAATGGTAGCTAAGAGTTTTTGACGACCGGGCGGTGGGTCCTTCTAGGAACATTGAAGAATGGTAGCTAGAGTTTTTGACGCCCGGGGCGGTCGGTCCTACTAGGAACATTGAAGAATGGTAGCTAGAGTTTTTGACGCCCGGGCGGTGGGTCCTACTAGGAACATTGAAGAATGGTAGCTAGAGTTTTTGACGCCCAGGCGGTGGGTCCTTCTAGGAACATTGAAGAATGGTAGCTAAGAGTTTTTGACGCCCGGGCGGTGGGTCGTTCTAGGAACATTGAAGAATGGTAGCTAAGAGTTTTTGACGCCCGGGCGGTGGGTCCTACTAGGAACATTGAAGAATGGTAGCTAGAGTTTTTGACGCCCCGGGCGGTGGGTCCTTCTAGGAACATTGAAGAATGGTAGCTAGAGTTTTTGACGCCCGGGGCGGTCGGTCCTACTAGGAACATTGAAGAATGGTAGCTAGAGTTTTTGACGCCCGGGCGGTGGGTCCTACTAGGAACATTGAAGAATGGTAGCTAGAGTTTTTGACGCCCGGGGCGGTCGGTCCTACTAGGAACATTGAAGAATGGTAGCTAAGAGTTTTTGACGACCGGTCGGTCATTCTTTAGCCGCCTCTAATTATGAAAGCCACAATGCATACAGGATACACAGAATATAAGCTATAATAAGTATATGAAGTATACCAAAATGCCTTCGCGAAATAAGTGCCGCCTGCAGGACCGAATTTCCCATTAGGCAAACCTAGAATAATGCCTAGGACGCATCAGTCAGGGGTCGTATGTACAGAAGTGGCTAAGCCATTGATCTAATGGAAAACGCACCCGACGCTCTGGTGGCACATTTGTCTGGTCACAACCTGCTGTTGTATTTAATTACGATCTGTTTTGAAACTGACTCGAGTGATCTTTTGTTTAACTTACAATTCTCCATTTCGTGTCATTCCCACACGCCCCTACTGAATGTGAGTTATGTCAAATTTCTTTTTTAACGCACTGTTTAGTGGAACAAAATGGTGCGTTCAGAAAGAAACTTGATGCAAATTCGATCGTGTGAACTGAGCATAACTGGCGGCATTTAGATCTCAATAACAGCAGTTCGTGGACAAGGGGCTGGCTTGAAGAGATTTGCATCTGACTACACATTAGCCTAAATGTGTTCATTGTATTACAGGCACGCCGTTATCGTATCTTCATAATATGTTATAATTATTTATATAGTAGTCCGTCATTAGAGTAATTATTTTGCTGGTCGCCTGAGTCGCACTCCCCCCCCCCCCCCCCCCATATCCCCCCCCCCAAAGGACTAATAAATGACTAATGGTAAATTGCATGCTGAAGTTAAAAAAAAATCTTGGTGAAAATCATGGTTCGGCGTTAAAATAATGTGACCAATAAGATAAAGAAATGGTACAATGAAAAAAATAAGAGTTCTTGCGATAGGCTTATTATATATTTATTTTGAAGATTATATTTAGATTGAAGATTGATAGCTTTTGTTAGCCTACCGCCACCGCGGTAGTAAAATAAATTTTGTGTGTGATTAGCGCCTCGGTAAACGCAGCCACTCCGTAAAAAAAATTATTTAAACTCTGCTCTCAAAAGAGTGTACACTAAAAAATTCACCAATGACGTTAAATAGGTTATGTTGCATAAATCAGTAATATAGGCTAATAATTTCAATAAAAACGTGAGCCTAAATTGTAAATGAATCCATAATTTTGTCGCTGCTCGGAATGTTAATGAAAACCATTCTATAAATCCTGGTTTTACTGTATTTTTAATCGACACCTAAATTCAAAATTGAATGAGACTTCGACTTCAGTGTCTTCAGCCAGAATCAGAAATTACTACTAAATAAAACTAAGTTAGGTACCGGTACTACAAACTAGACTACTACTACAAACATTTACATCACTAGACTACTCAGTCTACTTAACTGGCACCGGCCTGCCGTACTTAATTCTAACCTCTGGAGCATGGCCTCAAAAGATTAAAGATAATGGCAGTGACACCAAGTCTTTCTAGGATTCTTTGTCTCAACAAATTAAAGAAAAGGACTTTCCAGAGCCAGATGGTGCTGTTTCATAAATATCAACTACTGGCACGGAGCTATCATCATAGTTTTTCTTCTACTGATACTGCTAATCATCCTGCCGTATGCAAATTATTATCCATTAGGCCTCGAGAGTTCAAAATTATGGCAGGTCCTATCAGAAATGTGTCATTTAAGTTATTTCCAATGACTACTATGATGTGTCAAAGACATGTATCCAGTTATCTAAATAAGAAGTCTCATTATGAAATATTAGGAGTATCTCGTTCAGCTTCAAAAAAGGATATACGACAGGCATTCCTTCGTTTATCTAAGGAATGTCATCCTGATGTTAGCAAAAATGGAGATACATGCTTAGATAAACATAAGAAATTTGTTCAAATAAATGAAGCATATTCAGTCCTCATTAAAACATTATCACGTAAAGATTATGATATGACTTTAAATGCAGAGCGGTATGTTGCTCGTCACATGAATGCAGCAGCTTATCGCTCCCACTCTTACGGACATCATCCTCATCCAGGCCACAGTTATCACAAAACATTTTATGAGGAGGCTTATTGGCATGATAATACCAAGGCAAATGACAGTGGTGGAAAGTTTCAGCCATATGCAAACTTATTTATGACGACTTTCTGCATAACAGCATTGGTAGTAGTCTTGATACTTTATTCAATGCCATATTTGCTACCTGATCCTAATATTGATAAACTTAGAGGTAATTTAAGCAGATATGAAATTGAAAAGCATGATCTGATAATGACATCACAGCATGAAGGAAGCACAGTTTACTACTATGCAATCCCCAAAGAGGATGACCCCAAAGCTTACGAAGTATTGGCTGTTAAACGTAATGAAATAAATAATTCAAATGAGCAAGAAATTGTTGAACTTACCAATGTCTATAGAAACAGACAGAAGTAATAAAATATTATTATTATGAATAATTAATTTTATTTATTTTATGAAGGGTAAATCTCATCCATGTTATTATGCAAGGCAATGATAACATTATTAAATTGTTGCTGTATGTGTCTTTCAATGTGTTCAAGTTTCTTTAATGTGATAACAAACATAACTTTTAGCCATAAATTAAAGGCTAAACTGTATGCCCACCCTAGCCGCCATATTTATTTTAAAAATGTACATTTATGCTGGCACCAATAATGTGTAAATTTAACTCAAAATGAAACTTACAATTATTCAATTATAATTTTCTCAAAATATCTGTTTCGTAGGCATGGTACCGGGTAGTTAGATTATTGGAATGATTATGATAAGTAAGCTGAGGTCTGCTGTCATTGTCACTCACACAGGATGTTTCAGGCTTAATAAAGAGAAATAAACAGAAAAATGAACTGAAACTTGAATGCATTAATTGTAAAAGAGTATAAATTTATTATCCAGTTGATTGAAATTTTTTTGGTCACACATGAGTGCTTCACATTGTTCACTTACTGTTTTTAATATGAATTATTATGAATAATTTCGATGGTTTAGAACAGGTAACCTCTAACTTTTTAAAATTTAAAGTGGGTCCAGTTCGCTGTCCCGCAGACACTGTTTGGGGGCAGGATTATTCTATTATAGTTTGAATAAAAATATGAATTAATTCCTACCCAAATTGCACAAATCCTATTTTTAGTTAAAAAATGGATTAAAAAAACAAAACAATACCGGTACCATATTTCAAATGAACAGTTTTAACTAAGATAACACTATTAGTATTTCATTTAAAAGTTTGTGTCTGCTTTTTTTTCTTATGAGATGATTAATGTTCAGTTCCAATTTTGTAACTGCTACCTATACAGTGGCCTGGGTTATATTAACGAAGCTTGGAAAGCCAGATCGGGCTCAAGGGCTTTATTTTGAGGACCCCTGGTTTAAAATATAATTCGATCAACATAGGGTATAACTTTGTTTCACTTACCTATCAGCTATTTTGTGTTTTTTGTCCATTCATTTTTAATTTGGTAAAGAAATATATGCAGCATGGATCAAATACTGCTGTACAGTACTGGTTCTAGTACAGTATTTTAAAAGAAATGTGAACAATTATTAACACAGTTACAGGAAGACAAATATGAATACATGTTTTTAAAAAAAGCTATTTATTATTTTTTTAAAATTTTATTAGTTTAAAAAAACAACTTTAAAAAAAAATAATTATGAGAAATTGAAAGCTAATTTTAAAAAAAAAAAAAGGAATTTATTAATAATTCAGGAAAGTTGAAAAAAATGATTGAAACTTTTATATAAATATGAATACATGTTTTTAAAAAAAGCTATTTATTATTTTTTTAAAATTTTATTAGTTTAAAAAAACAACTTTAAAAAAAAATAATTATGAGAAATTGAAAGCTAATTTTAAAAAAAAAAAAAAGGAATTTATTAATAATTCAGGAAAGTTGAAAAAAATGCTTGAAACTTTTATAAGACTTAGTATATGTTAATTAAAAAAAAATATACAGTCAATAATTTAAATACAGGCTTGATAAATAGTTTTATTTATCTGTAATTTTTAAAACTTTGCAATTTGAATGTGGAAAGTGACTAGATTTGTGTAACTACAGTTTTATTTGATGGTAACAATATATAATTTATTATTAGTTAAATTATGCACAAAATATGGTGCCTTATAATTACAGATGTAAGAAAATTTTGAAAAAATTATTTTCTATTTTAATTTTATTTCTACTGGTACCCGGTACCGCTATTATCCAGGTTACAATTAATAAATATTTTTGCTTAACAATAGCTCAATATTTTGTCTTAATATGAATTTAGGATATATGAATTATATGCAATAGTTTTACTAAAAAAGTATTTGTTTAAACAAATTACCTGTAAAAGCTAAACAAATATTCATTGTGTTTTTAATAAATGTATAAATCATAATGAGCTGTTAATGATTTGTTTTGTGTTATTATGAGAAAGTTTTAGATACCGGTACCGGTATGTCACAAAAATCTAAAACTTTTGTTGCTAGGTGTATGAATTTTTTAGGGTACTTCATGAGATCGTTTGTTTTTATGGTTTTTAGCTTGTGTGGAATACTGTAGGGCTAGAGTAGAGTGAAAGCATTGAATGATAGAGCAGAGTGAAAGCATTGAATGAGTAGGACCAAGAGCTGAATTAAATAATTCTTTAAAATTTTGATAAAGGAGCGTGATGTGTTGATTTCAATTTGTACACTTAAAACTTAACTAACTCCTAGACAACACAAGAATAAGTTTGTAGTTGTACAATTAGGATTTTATAGTTTTATAGTATTAGTGTAGCTTAAAAAACAAACAAACTCTTTTTATTTCAAGTTAGTGAATAAACATTTATACTATAAAAATCTTATAAAAGATGAGTTTAAACTTTAAAAAAACAGTAGCCATTCTTTTTACGATTTTAACTTTAACATTTTTATTCTGAGTTGTTGGAAATATTTACAACAAGAGAAGGTAACAAAACATGTTACATGAGAAGCGATACATGAACTTTAACTAGCAGCTTTCTCTATTTTAACATACTACCAGTGACCTGTGACCAGACACTAATCAAGTTATAGATAGATGACATTAAGTTTTGGTTTAACACAGACATTTTTATTGAAGGCACATTTCCAGTTTTGTGATTTAAAGTGGAACAAGTCATCTTATGATACCGGTAATATACTCTTGAATGTTTGTCAATGTTGGTCAGTTTTACCATGGAAATTTTTTTTTTAAAGAGGTTGATACTGGCAATAAGAATTTGATGAAACTAGTTCAATCCCACAACATTATTAGACGAGGATAACGCCACATGGAAATGGAAGCAATAATTTCCCAAAGTTCATGATTTTTTTTACAAATAGTCTTAAAAATTAAAAGCGACATTTACTTCTTTGACTCCCCTTCCACTGTTGGAGGGTGCTCTAACACAGTGTCAATTAGACCAAATTCTAATGCCTCTTTTGGATTCATGAACCTGTCTCTCTCCATGCTTTTTTCTGAGGAAAAATTTAAAGCTTATAATATTTATATTTTAAGATTCAAACTGTTACTCTCACCTCAATGAATTAAGATATCAATACTTTTAAAAATCGTTTTTATCTTATTATAAATCTTTTGCAGATGACCTACTCCATGCAGAATTTTCAACTTCCAGTTTCTTAAATTTGTGCAGTAAATATTGCTTACTTAGAAAATAGCTTCAATTTAATGGAGTTGTATGAGAATAAAATAATGAAAGAGAAAGAATAGAAGTTTAATTAAATACTGGTATTTTTTGGTTGCCTTACCAATGAGATCTATGGGTTGCTTTGTGTGTCTTACATACAGACTATTTATCTGTTTCTTTAGCTTTTGTATTTCTTCTGCTTGAATCTGAATATCTGTTGCTTGGCCCTAAAGGATTTCACATATAATATAAGTAGAAGATAGGATGACTTTTTGATTAACATTAACATCCTCTTATTTTTATTGTTTCCATTTGTTATCAGATGCTATTGTAAATTGTAAATCATGTACTTGTTATCAATGTAGTGAAGCTTATTCAGATCACATATCATAAGAAACTCACTGAAAACCATGCACTGGATTTAAGTATTGACATACCGATGCTTGACCAGAAGGTTGATGAATCATAACACGAGAATTAGGAAGGGAATGACGAAGTCCTGGGGCCCCTGAGCACAACAAAAGTGATGCCATACTGCAAGCTTGTCCTACACACCATGTGGCTATTGGTGGCTGAACATATTGCATAGTATCATAGATTCCCAGTCCAGCAGTTACTGAGCCACCTATAATTTCAAAGGGAGAAATATTTTTAAAAATGTGTAAATATTAATAATATTATTTTTAAAATTAGCTGTATTATTACTCTCTGAATTTAATTACCAGATACTTAACCCTCAAACTGTGGTTGGCCGATTTCATCGGCCAATATTCTCGTTCGTTTGTTGTGGCGGCCGAAAAAATCGGCTGATAAAAAACACAGGCCGATAGCAACTTCCAATCCAATATTTAACCGAAATCATAGCCACTTCCTTTTATTAATAATTAAATCAACTTCCAGGTCAAGCTCTTTCTTGATAACTTAACAATAAGTACTTTTTAATCAGAATTTTATAGCGCTGTTTTTTTTAAAGCTAAAATGGCGGAAGCTCTGGCCAGGCCTTCAGTGCGAGAACTAATATAAATATTTTTGAAAGCTTTTTAGGAGAGGATTTAAGTGATACTGATGATGATTTTAACATTCCCCACGACATCTCACTTCAGATTCTTATTTTCGTGAATCTGATACAAGTCTGAGTGATACTAAAATAGGCCTACTGAGGCTACTGTTTAACTTCGAGCCAGGCCCGGAGATTAGGCAAGGACTGACTGAATTTTAGTCACAGAAGCTACAGATTGTAGATCAGAACTAATAAATTTTATAGTTTAACAACCCAAATCAGTTCGACAGTTCCTTTTTAAATGTTCACTAGTCAATAATAACTATTTTGCTATAAATATTGTATTTTGTACTTGGTTTTAGCTGTGGTCCCAGTTTCTTATATAAATGACCTAAAATTAATAAAATTGCTTTCAGGGGTTTAATTTTAATCAAAACCTTAGTAAACTATACATTTTCTGAAAGATAAATGAATTAGCTACAAAATTTAGATTTGTATTTTAAGTGTATCTATAAAAATTAATGATGTTGTATCTATAAAAATTAATGATGCTATGAGCACTTGAAAGCAAGACATTTTGTCGATTTTTATTTTCTTGAGCACTCCAAGGTCAAGGACACTGAGCAACATTTCTGTACGGGGTGGACAATATAGCCAACTTTATCCCCATCCATTTACCTTTCTAAAAATATATAATTATTGGGGTCTTGCATCAATATTTCTATGTCATTTAATGCAATTTCAAAAGGCTCTCAAAAAGCTCTGAAAAGCTCCACACCACAGAATGATGCATGCCACAGTTCGAGGGTTAATTAATATCTTAAGCTTATAATTGAAGACCTTGTATTGACCAACATGTTAATGATAGATAACCCAAATAGTAAAATGGGATTATATTTTACCTGGACTGTTTATATACATATGAATTGGTTTTTTGCTGCTCTCAGATTGTAAAAACAACAACTGTGCAACAACAAGACTAGACATTTCATCATGGATCTGAAAAAAATGAGACACTGTTTTTCCCAATTTAGCTATATTCTTGTAAGAACCGGTAACTAATATCAAAAGTGTATTTGCTTTTTGTTGTTCAAAAGCATATGTGCAACATTTACCAGATTTGCGAAGGTTAGAAAGGTTATTTCTGTAAGAAAAATAAGACATAATCTAAACCAGTCAAGCTGCTAAGAACTAGACTAGTTAAAATTACCTATTGAATAATTATTTATACACAGTACCGGTATATATTTTAAAATCTAATCATATGCTAATAATCTTGAACTCATTCCATTAGCAAAATTAAAGACTGCAAATTGTATAATATTACACTTGTTAAAAATATTACACTGAAAAATAGCGTGACTTTCTAAAATTAAAAAATAGCATAATCATCTTACAGGGCCCATTATACATATAATCCTTTCTTTCAACAATCGTGAAAAAATATCATATGCTCTTTCTCCTCGACCAGTTTGCTCAATAACAATTGGCACCATGGGCATGTTATTCTGAAGAGATGTGTGCAGACTGGACTTTGGGTTTTTCCTTAGACATAGTCTTGAGACATTCTGTAAAAAAAATTATTATACTTAAATATTACATTTTCATTAAAACTGAATTTTTAAAGATATTAATAGAACATTTTTGGTTTCAATAAAATGGATACAATTTAAAATATAAATTTAAAAAATTTATTGGCTACCCATAGCACACTTTCTATTCATATGAACAACTGCAATTTTAAGTCTGACAATCCAGGGAAAAACAGGTCAGTTGTGGCTTGTTTTTACCGTAAGCAACATGTCATATGCACAGGGAGATATCCCAAATCCCAAAATTTAAGAAAATTCCATTTTGGGTGAAAAGGAGGGATATAATTTGGTAGTGGTGGATTTCTTTGTTGTTGAATGGGATTACCGGTTACTGTAGGTATGTCTTATGACGGCCACACTAAAACCAGTGAATTTCATAGGGCAAAAGTAAAAAAAGAAAGCATTCAAACACCCCCAACCCCCCTACGCCATACTACAAGTTACTGAACTTTTCTGCTACTTGTGAGTCACGTCAAATGTTACTACGTCAAATGTTACTCATATTAGTCATATGTAAAGTAGCCACTGTGTATTTTTTAAAATCTCTTCTCCATTTACTTAACTATTAACCATTCATTGTATATAACTTTCATTTTAATTTTCTACATCATAGTCACTGAAAAACTATGAACCACGTCTAGGCACAGGGTTATCGAAACGTCCATAAATTTACCTAAAGTAACTTGTCTGTAAAAGTAAGAGCCAATAAAGAATTTTGGATGCCCTTAAAAAAATTGAGACATTGTACAATAAATATTTTGAAGTGTAAAATTGTGAACATATTTGTAAATGTTAGTGTTTGCAGAGTTACAATTACTTCTTGCAAGCTTTATACTTGTATTAAAAATTCAACTTTGATGAGAATATCATACAATCAATGGTCGTGGTGTAGACTAATTACCTATTTTTGTTTCTATATTCCTATAAATGGTCTATAAGTACATGGTCAAATAATTTGTCTTTGATATTGTTTTTCTTTTACTTTTCACTTTTACTTTTAGCTTATACTATTAGTCTATACTTATTAATATTAGCATATAATTTATTATAATATTATGCTCTTAGACTTAAATGGTAATATACCACTTTAGCGTCGGTTATGAAAAAATCCTGTTGTTCTGGTTTGAAGTGTGATGTGATATTTATTGAAATTGATAAGATAAAATTGTTTTATTGATCCAAATAGATGGAAATATCTTTTATGAAATTGCAATTCTACATATTCATTTCAGAACATATTTATATAAATAATTCAAGACAACATTTTTTAAATATAAAAATTAAAACAATTGCAAGTATGAAAAGACCACAATGTAACAATGTAGTACGGTATTTAAAAATATAATTTACACTCTCCAAAATCGGTTGCCGAATGGAACATGAAGTCATTCAGCATTCTGTTTGGATCAACAAACAGTCAAACAATTCCAAGCCTGTTATTGCTTATGTTGGCATAAGTAGCCATAAGCCGCCTATCTGCCCGATACCATCAGTGAGCCTGTAGACTGTAGGATATATCTTGCTTCAATTCTGTAAAATGATTGCACGTGATCTGGCACTTTGATTAGAAAATAGCACCCACTCTCTCTTTCTATGATTCTATGCCACTGAAAACTCAGTGGCCCTCTGTCCACATCAATAAAAAAATAACAGTTTAAATAACGCTTCAAATCAGAACAACAGGATTTTTCATAACCGACAAAGACTCAAGTGGTAGATTGCCAACTTATTTTTATAATGTGGTTGTAAAATGTTTTGATTGCCTGTAACTGTAAAAATTCTGGAGATTTAGAATATTGCCATTTCAAACTTTTTGTCTGTGTACTGTACATTTTTATTGAGTTGACTTTGCTTTGACACCCCTGCCCCTGTCTAAGCAAGACTCAAGTGCCTGACTAAAACTAAAACTACAGTACAGCCCTCAACATTATTTTCCTTGGCTGTCTTCTTTCTTTTTCACTATTTTTGTTCTTAGATGAAAACTTAAACCTGTAAATTGTAATATAAAATAAAAATTAATATAATATTATATAGAATATAGACAGAACTGTTCAGAACATAGATAAAATAGGGGCCTACCTTAAATAGTTTCGAACAGTTCATTGTCAAATAGTTTTAGTTGGACACTTCTTGATTCTTAGTAAGACGTGGCTGGTAATACAATACAAAAAAAAAACAAACAAAAAAAAACTACATACAGTTAATCAGTTGATATAGATTTAGATATGGCTATGGGTGTCCTTGCTCTTTAAGTTTTTAATAATAATTGCCTATATTTCTTCGTAATGTTTAGTCAATTATTGTAACCGAAATATAAGATATGCCTGAGACGCAACCAAGATAAATAAATTTGAACGTTTTCTCAGAGATGACTAAATAATATACCGGCACTTTTTATTTTATTATTATTACTAGCGCTTCGTGGTTGTGAGGTTAGTTTGAAAAGGGGGACGAAGGAAATATAGAGTCAGATATCTGGATCTTTTGCTTGTGAATTTTATGAGAAAAAATCGATAGTGAAGGAAAGAGAATTTACAAAGAGTTGTCTCATATTCCTGAACAATAGATTCAATAGACGATTCATCTCATATTTCAAAAGCCTAATACAGTTTATGATTATACAGAATGCTGGCTAACCTTTTGGATAAATCTCTCATGATGGGGAGAGGGCAACAATGGGGAATGTTATATAAATTATGCAAACGCTTTAAACGCAGCGTTTTCGGTCTCTGGACGCCCCCCCCCCCAGGCAAGGGGGGAAGTTCCGAGAGGAACACGTCTCCAAGGAAACTTATGGGCGTCCACATGGGGTGTGCCTCTTCGCGGCAGACTATTAGGGAGGTAGGCCCTACTGTTCTCCCGAAGAAAAAAACCTCGGGCCGATGGCAAGACTCCAAACGCAACGAGAGTAGTAACGTAACATTATTACTTTTTGCCGTTGATGGATACGAGGCTTGGGTGGCGGTTAAAACCCATGCCGATGATTTTAGCTACGCGGCCGTGAGAAAGACGCTCCTAGGCAACCGTTTCGTCCCAGCTTTCCGCCCTGACCCAAGGACTCCGTGAGTGGTTGGGGGGAGGGGGGGGTGGTGGTAACGCGACACATTACCTCCGGAGTGGAAGCAAACCACTCTGACCCTTAGGGAGAGTGGACTGCAAACGCTTTAAACGCAGCGTTTTCGGTCGACTGGACGTCCCCAAGGCCATGGAGGAGGTTCCCAGCGTGCCGCCACATGGTATGGCGACGGGGAAACCAGGCGTTTGGCCCATGTTGAGGTGTGCCGGGGGGGGGGGGGGGGGCATTAAGAGCTCGTACAGCCCGACAACCCCCCCCCCCC
>CAXITT010000668.1:10076-73269 GCA_964033795.1 Lymnaea stagnalis | reverse complement strand
AAAAACAAAAAAAGTTATTTTTAAGCATTAGGGGAGACCAAAAATGATTTCACGTTTTTATTATTATTTAAAAAAAAAAAAAAAAAAAGATTTTTAGACACACCCCTCCCCTTAGACTGTTACAAAATGTCGACACGTCCAGCACGCGTTACACATAGTCAAACATGGATCAACCTCTCAAGTACTTGATTTGTGATGTCATTTATGGACGGCCAATTAAAGTACCGTAGTGAAATCGGCTAATAATTTGAGCGTATTTCGTTTAAATTATGGCGCTATTTTCTCATTTGTAAAATTTAATTACTTTTCAAGTTGTCTTTGAGCGAACATATGTCGTGCAATAACAAATATATCGTTAATTATTATGAACCAAGCATAAAATAAATATTGCAATTAAAGGTACCCGGGTACCTATAGATGCAGCCAAAATTAATTCCAAGAAAAAGATTGCTTGACGTTACAATTTTATCTCAAGTTCCAAGAGAACTCTAATTAATCTAATACAAAACAATTTGTTAAAATAGTATGCTGGCTAAGCGTGATAAAATTAATTTCATTTGTAGTTTGAAAAGCAATTCAAATAAAATATAATTAGTTAACAACGTCGAGAGTGTATAAAGACTATTATAATTTAACCTAATGTGGGGGTAAAAATAATTAACAATTATATTCCCAATAGGCCGTTTCTAGACACAAATAACACAATATGGCGGATTGACAACGATGTAAACAATCATTATGAATGATAAACTTGTTAAACGGAATACAAATTAAATGGTTCATTATTTTGTAATTATTCTTGATTAAAGGAGTGGAGATAAATGCTTTTCAACTTAATTTGAAGCTGTAACAACGATCTTTAAAATGGCAGCTTCGATTCGGCGTAACACATACATTTTAGAAAAGTAAGTAGGCCTAGCTAGTCTAAGCCTAAGTTGAAAAATAAGTAAAAGTTAAAGTAGTAAGTAAATAGTAAATTAGTTTAGACAGTAGTAATTCAATAATGAGTAATGGGTAATCCCTTATTTTAGCATTTAATGCGACCAATTATTTCTAGTGAAATAAATTAAAAACTTCCTGTTTACCTGATGAGACTACATCAAAATCAAAACACATAATGTCACATGTTGATGTTGTTATCTGTTATAGTCACCATTGAAATTTATTGTTTTCCAGTTAGTTTGTAGTAATAGTAGTAGTGTATTTTTGTTGTTCTAAGGGATTTTTAATATAAAACACGTAGTTAAAAAATCAGTCGATCGATAACTTTGATTATTGTCTATTCAGCAAATGTATGGCCAGATGTTTTCCTTTTTCCCAGTCTCAGACTAAAAGCAATATTCTTGCAGTTAAAGTATGGTAAAAATAATAGAAAATTAGGCTGAGCGACCTTATGGTAATCTGGGTTATGGGGATAAGCACGATTTAATATGAAAGACCTTTGCTTTGAATTTCAAAAAAAATTTATATGCGAAGATGCCTTATAAATACCAAAGATTTTCAAAATAATGGTCTATTGAAAAAGCAAAATAGTTGGATGAAAATGTAGGCCAATATGTCTTCCAAAGTGAAAAGGTGGAAGCGGAACTCAACTAGATGTAAAAAATGCTCATTTATTAATGAATTGACCATCACATTAAGAAATTTAAAAGTCAGATTTTACTACGCCGACGCCCATTCCCGACATAAAATTTGCAGTGGTCTCACTTGCTTTACTGAAGTATCTTTGTCTGATGGTTTTAATATAATGACACGGATGATTGGCATTACACCTACATTCTCCCCCCCCCCCTTTTCCCTAAGTGCTTTTGGAATATATGGATAATCCCTTGAAGCCTTGGGGGTTGGGAAGGGGGTTAGGATTAGAAGCTGTTTACCAACCGAAGCAGGAGACACACACAATCAGCATTAACTTATGAATCAAGTTATTTGACCAAGAGTGACTGGGAACTCGTTATAACATAAAAAAAATAAAATGATGTCAAAGAATGACAATGTAGGTGTTCAAGTGTTGTGGCATAAGCAGCTGACCAGAGAAACTGTGCAAAACAGGGAGCCCAGGCAAGAGACGCAAAGTGTAGAGTCTTGACATTATAGAATTCCACCAACATCAAAGAGCAACCAATGTCCAAGCCACCGATGGAACAGGGAACCAGTGGCATGGCTTGCCTTGGTGGTGTTGATGTGATGACTTTGTTTAAGTTCGGCTTAAATTTAGTGGTGTAGAAGAATGATTTATAGCAGAGCTCGGAGCTTTGGAGCAAGGTTGTTCCCAGAGCTGGAGTTGATGAAAGTTGTCCTGAGTGGAGTGGAGCTTGGGGGGGGGGGGTTGGGGGGTTTAAAAATTTGTGCCAATGGGTTTAATTTGTTTCCAACATTTGTGATGACTGAGGAATGGGGGCCAATGGTGGGTGGAGGAAATTGGCCATGATAGCATGAGGTCATTTATTAATGGTCATCTCATACTGATGGTAAGCAAATATATGATCCATGATTGGTCAGCTCTAATTTTGACCCCCCACCCCTTCTTCCCCGTTTTTTTCGTACCCCAATGCGCCTAAGTTGACTGATTTTTGCTGAATAAAATAAGAGAGTGAGGGTGATCATATACAATAAGATAGACTCATTTTGTTGTAATTATGGTAGTGAGATCACTTTGTTCAAAATGGTAGGATGACTAAGATTAACCAGAATTCAAATTGTTGATCCCACTGAAATTTCAAATGATGTGTCAATTTAGTCTGAGATTTGGCTTATGCGTTTACTTTGCGAAGCAACAAAAAACTTCAATACTACTATGGAATTTCTTGCAAGGCAATCTCTTTTGAAGAACAAAAAGGAATGCAACTACTGCAATGTGGCATGTAAACTCGCTTCTTACAATCAAGGAATTGACAAAACAATATGATTGTCTCCTATTTGTGGTTTGAGAAAAAGTATACGAGATCATATGGCTCATTTTTCTCTTGGAGCCATCTACCATTATCAAAAATAGTCATTCTTATATGCTGTTTCGCAAATGGTTTTCCTCATGATGTTACAAAGCTTGAGTCTAAAATACAGAACTAAAACACTGTGATTGAGTGGTTCAATTTTATTCGAGAGGATATAGGGGATTGGTGGGTTGTGGGTTGGACAATAATGGAGATCCCATGTTTTTTGAGGTTGATGAATCCAAATATTTTCACAAAAATATCACAGAGGAGCATGGCGTTAAGGCCGCTGGGTATTTGGTTGGATAGAAAAGTCACTGAAAAATACTTCTTAGTGGAAGTTCCAGACAGAAAAGCTGGTACCCAGGAAAACATTTTTGTCCAGCATGTTTGGCAAGAACACATATAAAAACAGATGGATAGGCAGGTTATAGAAATCTGAAACCATTATCCAATGGCATATTTATGCATTCAGTCATGATGTATGAAAGGAATTTTGTGGATCCCAAGGATCCAGATGAACACACACAAAACATAGAAAACCAAACATAAACTAAAAAGACAGTTAGGAACAAGTGATACATTGTTTCCATCATATTAAAAGAAGTTTCAGTTCTGTTGCAATATCATCAAGATTAAGGCGTTCAACAAACTTTTGACTGTGTTAAAAAGATGATATATTGTTTAAAACATTTTAAATAGTTCAGTTTTTTCTTGGACTTCCCAGAGCATAAAAGGTTAGATCTTTTAAACTTTTAATTTTTTCTGTACCAGTTAGTCTTTGTGTTTACTGGTAGCTGAAAAATACTTTTGCCAACATCATTGTTGTATGCTATAATATTTTGTCGGATTTTTACTGTTTTCTCTATTCCATGATACATAATACATCATGTTAACACCACAAGTTTTTATTTTCATGCTACTTAGGCCTATTTTTGAACAGTTCTCCCACTATGTCACTAATTTGAAAAGCTTAAGAAAATAATGCACCTATTATATAGATAATGTCACCCTCTGATATTTGCACCCAGGACGAGAAGGGACAAAATACTGCAGAAATGAAATAAATGACCTATTTGTTGTAAAGAATTTTGTGAATTAAATTTAAAAACTATTTATATGAATATTTAATTTTGATAGTTAAACTAGAACATTATTTCATAATAATTAACCAATAAAAGATACTTGAAATATGTAAGAGCTAAATATTTAACATTCTAAACTCACCACTGGTTTAGAAAGTGATATCGGAAACCTATACATAATTAAATAAAGTTATAAAATAAGTACAACATTTATTTCTAGACACATCCAGTTGGGCAACTCTCATTACCTATTTTTGAAGACAAAAGAGTTCTCCTTGATTTATCACAGTGACAAGGGATTCATGAAATGTACTTTTTATATGTACAATTTTATAAAATAGTTGTTGTATTTGAAAAAAAAGACGGTATTTTATTTTTATTTTATCAAAAAAGACGTTTAATGTAGTTACATGAGGTAAATGGGAAGTTTTTAATTATTTTACTGGAAATAATTAATTGCGTTAAAATAAGGGATGACCTGAGTAATGAACTGTAATGTCAGTACTGAGTGGTAATAGGCAGAAAATTCACGTACAAAAATTTGAAACTCTTATGTTAGTTCGTCCGCTGACTCAATGAGGACCACTTACTTTAATAATTCTATAAGGTGCTGGGGGGCTGAGTCTGATTCTGTAATAGGTGCGCAGATGGCTATTGAGGCTTTTTCTGGTACCATTTTATTCAATTTTCTTGTGCAGTGGGTGCAAGGCATAGTAATGAACTGGGCTTTTTTGGATTGTCTTTTGTGTTCTGCAGCAGCTGCTCTGCTGGCTTCATGTTGCATGTAGCTTTTATGTGTTAAGGAGTCTTTCCCTACCTGCCAACGGTCCCACAGTCCACAGACTACCCCCTTATAATGGCCTCTTACTATGATTATGGCTTCTTGCTGCTATGTCCATTGTATTAACAGTCATCTCAATCTTTACCATATCATATACCGGTATTTAATATCTTGTATTTGCATGCCCATGCTTTATTTTAAACAGCTTATTTCTTACAAGTCGTTCATGTCAGGTCAGCTACTGCATTTACAATATAAATTTATAAAAACTGTAGCAACAAAAAATGATCTTGGTTTCTAGGATGATGACTGATGTATTAAAATTTAATCAGAGCTATGTGTCATTATCATGTAATAATAATGTCACTATTCATAATCAAGCTTGCTATTCTGATGTTTAGCTCAGGCCAAAACCTGGCATCACTGGGTCCAACAACTGGTATAGATCGCCAAAATATAATGCGGCTAAAAGTTAATAGAATTGCATTGGTCCAGGAACTGCGAGTAGAACATATAACTGGATTGCTGATGGAAGCAGGTGTTATAGCTGCTAAAGATCTTAAAAAAATTGAGAGTGGAAGAACATCCCAGGTAAAGTTGGTCAAATTCAATTACAGACTTATTGCAGACTTATTTAAAAATTATTATCCACAATTTGTTTAGTGCAGACTCATAATAATTGATATACAGACCAGCCCTTTAAAAAAAAATAAAAACATACATTAATTTTTAAAAAAAAATAGAAGCTTTTATGGCTTTAAATATTTTAAGAATAATTTTTTTTTAAAACATAATTTATGGATTTTAGATTGACTGTCATGAAATAATAAACAGAATATGCTCCAATCTACAAAGACAATTTAACATCTTACATAACCTTATATTATACAACAACATCATCAATGAAAGTAAATATCTAATCTGAGCATGAAATTGTTTGAATATTTAAATCTAGGACAAGGCTCGTATTTTGGTTGACCTGTTACCCACGAAGAGCAAGAATACAGAATGGTACAAACATTTTAGAGAAGCTCTGCAGAATCCTGAGGCAAGCCCCGAAACAAAGAAAAGATATAAAAACTTAGTGGACTTTTTAGACAACACTGTAAGTTTGAAATTAAATTTTTTTAGTTTGCAAATAAAAACTGTCATTATCAGTCCAGGAGTTCTAATGTTTTTATTGAAGCCTTTGTAAAGACTATCTTTCTTGCAAATCTGAGGGGTTTGTAAGTTTGTAGCTTTGTAGCATAATTTGTTGTTGCCACACATAACCCTCTTGTTGAGCAGATTCAGTCTGCCTCATGCTGATCTGTAAAGTCTCAATTGAATTGATTACACAAAGATACAGCTCCAATAAGCTGGGTCTAGATAGAGAGGTGGGGTTGGTGTGGTGAGTGATGAGTAAAAGATTGTAGAAAAACAACAACCCTATCCCCTTTTATTACAACAACCATTTGTCTTAACTTCAGGATTATAGGATCAGGATGGGGAAAGGGTTGGTGTAGGGTATTTCAGCATTAGACTCTGATCAATGAATGGCAAGCGGTCATTAAAATCTACTTTTATGTTTTATGCCTGGGTAAAAAGCTAAGTAACTTTACCCAGGATTTTATAAGCACTTTTTGTTTTTTAAAAATTATTATTTTGTAAATACCGTATTTTCTGGCGTATAAGACGACTTTTTAACCCATTAAAATCTTTTCAAAAGTCGGGGGTCGTCTTATACGCCAGGGATTGTCTTATGAGCTGGTATACAGTCCAAACCCTAGATTTTAACAGGAAAAGTAGGGGGTCGTCTTATATGCCCAGTCGTCTTATACGCCGGAAAATACGGTAATTTACAAATTAAAATTTTCATACTAAAAAGTAGAAAATTTAAAAAAATAAAAAGGAATTTCTTTTGAAAACAAGTTTCAACATTCTAAAAATAGAAAATAATTGTATTTAAATTTCTTACAATTTCAATCACGAAATCTTTTCATATTTTTTGCACTTAAAATAATTTTATTTGTTATTTTTTACATGTTGGGTTAATTTAGGTTATTCATCGTCCAACATCCCAAGCTGGAAGATTTAGAGACATGAAACCACAGGCAATACCAGTGAGGAGTTTACCTCCCATTAATGGGGTTGAAAATGATGTCCATCCTGATGTCCAACGCTACTCACCATTACCAAATATTGACAGTAGACAATCAAAAGATGAAACAAATTGGTAAGATGTGAGGAATACATATTTCAAAATAACATTTTTTACATGTTAAAAGATGTGTGAAATTAGCTGAATTAATTATTCGATTTTTGTTCAGCTATCACATGTTTTGTAAGATATTTCTTTTCCTTTGTCAAGTTTTTTAAAAATGCCACCAATTGAGGACTAACTTTTAAAATTTTAATGTAAGTATTCAAAGACTTCAAAATATGAATATTTTTTAACATTATATATATTTTTTCAGTGAATTAAATACAGCAAAGTCAACTCCAGGTGTAGAAGATGTTTTAGCTTTGCAGAAGCACAGAAATATGACATTAGTGAAAGGCTATTTTCACCAATGGCTTCCAACCCCAGAAAATTATAAGTATGCAGCTTACTGTTCTAAAGATTTGACATTTTATTCAAAATTCAACAGTCCATTTTGTTATAATAATTGTTCATGATAACAGCTAGATGTGTATTTGGACATTGCCAAGAGCTATAAAAGGCTGGCGGTAGTACATTTTATATATGACAGGTAGTAAAAGAAATAACTTCATTATCTTTCCTTGATGCAAAAAATAGTGTATAATGAGAGGTTAAATTGCTACCCACTGTCACTTGCACCCAGTAGATTTTTTTATTTTACATCTTTCAAAATGGTTTTATTTTGGCAGTGGGCATTTAACTGGTAAAACTACATTTATTTTGGCAGTGGCCATTTAACTGGTAAAACTACATTTATTTTGGTAGTGGCTATTTATCTGGTAAAACTACATTTATTTTGGCAGTGGCCATTTAACTGGTAAAACTACATTTATTTTGGTAGTGGCTATTTATCTGGTAAAACTACATTTATTTTGGCAGGGGCGATTTAACTGGTAAAACTACATCTTTATGGAAGTGGCCATACTTAAGAAAATTAAAATCTTATTCTACTGTGTGACAATAGATAAACTTTCAAAATTGGCTGATATGAACTGCTTGGCAAAAAAAAAAAATTGGCTTTGTTTGTGTTTAATCTTTTTGCTTCTATTATTATGAAGTGATAAGTTATTTGAAAGCTTTGTGGAATCATTTAATCAACAAATGATTATAAATTTGGGAAATTTTTATAACTATTCTCTCCCTTAAAATGATATATGTGTTGCAATTTCGATTCTCTTTTCATTTTTGATTCAATTGATTCCTATATCAAGGCTATCAGGCTGTTATAGTTATTTCGTTGATTCTATTAGAATTAGCTCTTTTCATGTGGCATAATTTAGATCAGACCAAGTGCAGAAAAAAATCTCAGTAGGCAACAAGTGAACCAATTTGTTTAATATTTTTTAGGTCTGTCCTAGATCTTCCTGAATCTCACAGAGAGAAATTAGCATCTTCAGAAAATCCCCAAGATCACAAACTGTTGGAGAAGGAAGAGACCGCTTTGAACTACTTGAGACGAGTTGAGGTGATCACTGTCCTAGCTCAGCGCAAGCAGCTTCCAATGGGATTTGAGATGTGTCTGTGTGATGCTGTTCAGGTAGGAGCTGATATTCTGTTGATGTTGTTAAGTATTCAGTAATTTATGAATAGGCTGCAGAACCCTAGCACAATTTCAGGTAACTTTACGACAACTGTTCATAAAAAATTGGTAAACAATCATTTATTTTAAACAATCATTTGTCTTGTAGATATCTTTTAAAAAATTTCATGAAATTTATTTGTTTCTATGAAATTAGTATCCAATATTCTTCATCCTGTTTTGGAGAATGCATGTTGCTTGACCATATTATACACATTTATTAATTTTAAATCAAATTTTTTATTTGACAGGATATATTAAATCAGCCTGAGACCCATCACCTGTATATGAAACACCTGGTCACTATGGAGGCATCTGAGATTATGTTGGTCAAGGACCTGATCTCATCATACGAGTCAGTCTTACAGCTGTTGGACAAGTCTAGCACATCAGACATTGCCACTCAGGCAAGAATTCAATTCTGACATATAAATATTTATTAAAATAATATTTAATAAATTTCATTAAAAAAAATTAAAAACACTGAGAGAAGAAAATAAGCACCACCAGCATTCTGTGTACAAAATTCTATTGAAACTAGCACCTACCCATGGATAAGTTGACTCAGCATTTTAAAATGAAGTTTACGACAGAAATTTCTCAACTTATATACATGAGTATATACAATGAGGAATAATAAATATAATTTCAAAGTTTAAATTTTCAAACTGCGATTAAAATATGTTCTGCTTAGGTTGTGCAGACGGGCTTGAAAATGGCGAATTTTCTCATCACGATCAACAAGTATCCCGAAGCAGATGGAATTCTAGTCAGCACCTTGCAATTCCTCAAACAAAGCACTCATTTAGACTTCTGGGTAGCTCGCTATCAGGCATACGTCAAGCTCATGCAGACACGAAATTTATCCTACCAGCTGGACAAGGCCCAGAATGCCTATTTTGATGCAGTGCAGATGCAGTATCAAATCAAGCTGATGTCTTTTGGTCAGCCAGTGTTGCATGAGGGCTCCATGCATGCTGAAACAAGTCAAATGTTGTTAGAGTACGGCTCTATCATCTCGGCCCATGGCTGGGCCAGGAAAGCTCTGAAGGTAATCAACTCACTGCTAAAGTTAAATCCATGTGCATCTCGATTATCCTCTAATGCTGCAGTCATAAGTCATGGGATCATTCACGCTGTGCTTTTGTTTTGGTTCACAGCTGTATATCTTCACGTTCAGCCAGATTTGAGAACCTGTTTAAGATTTTAATGATAAATACACAAACTGAAAATATTCAAAACTTCATCATCAATGTTTTCAAAGTTTCAATCACAGTTCGTAATTTGTAGCATTTAATAGTATTTCAATTTTTGTTGCACAGGAAGTTGACCCAGATGACCCAGTGTCTGTTGTTAGAGTGCTCTGCGTGGCAATCAACTCTTACTGTGCTCAGTGGCTGGTCAAGAGAGCGGAGCTGTTGGCCATTTATGTTGTGCAGTATGCCAGGTAAGCGAACATAATATACTGAATACTGAAACAACATTTTCAATGGATAGGGATAAGGCTAGAAGACAGACCTGAGTGCTAGTTTGGAGTGCCAAAATGCACTTGTTTTGATAAGATTTTTTATGTTTTAATTTTATGAGTCCTAGACAGTTCCATACATTTAAAAAAAAAATTCCTTGCAGAGAAAAATTTGGAGAGAGACATCCAATGTACATTGAGGCACTGCTACACTTTTGTCATTTTAACACAGAGTTTAAACAAGATGAGTTGGGAATTAAAATAGCAAAGGCAAGCAATTTAACTATTGTAATTTAAGTATAACACTCATTTGCTAATTGCTTTTGTTTTAATTTTAGCATATAGTTTTAAATATTACCAGGTATGTAAAATTTATTAAAAAATGCAAAAATGAACAATTTAAAAAGGACTTATTAAATTGATCTTTTAATATATATGTGGAGACAAAATAGTTAAGACTGACGGATGCAATTAAAAAAAATTATAATTTTTTTTTTTTTCTTCACTATATTTTCAAGGAGCTTCTAGATGTGGCTGAAAGGACTTATGGATGTGAAAGTATACATGTGGCCCTAGCTCATCGCGCCATCAGCAGATCCCTGATGTGCATGCATAAACTAGACACAGAGGACTATTACACACATGCCATTGAAGCTGTGAGAATAGCCCGCTCTTTGCTGGGGCAAAGTGGAAAACAGTTGCACATATTCCTGGATACACTTGGTAAGTTTTAGCTATAGAATGTACCCAGAGCCCTCTTGGAGGTCTCCAACCCTTGCGGCCGCAGAATTTTCAATTTTTTAAGGGTTACAAATGAGTGATATGGACAAAATATAACTACCGGTATCAGCTTTGAATGCAAGGGCTCAAAACCGAAAAGTGGCAGGGGGCCGCCTCCAAAATTCCGACGTCTCTGAATGTACCAAAAACAAAGAATTTCTGAGTTTGCCGATATAGTTTTCAAATTACATAATTCTTTTTTATGTTTTATTTTTAGTTCATGTTTGAACATGGTTATTAAAAAAAACTTAGATTCTCCAACTCATTCTATACAAAACTTATAACATACATCCCTAAATCAAAATAGTCAAAAGTATTTTGGTGCGGGAGGAGGGGGGGGTTGAGGTGGAAAATAATAGATGTGTACAGGGATACACAGATAATCAAAACTTGGTGATAGTGGTCATTACATTATCAAATAAAAATTTAAAAAAATTACCCTAAAAATCCCTAAAAAAATATAAGAAGCTACATGATGAGATATTTAGGAAGCTTCAAAATGAGATAAATGTTAGTAAACTTCCTTGTTAACAGCCTCTGCACTGCAGTGGAAAGCCCTTCACTGTCCCAAAGAGCTCCACGACTCCACTCTCCACTGGGCTGAGGCTGAAGCTAAACAAGGTCTGGCTTTAGTCACAAATACCTATGGGGAGATCAGCCTCAAGTCTGCTCAGATGTTGCTTTTACTTGGCCATATTTACTCAAAAATGAACAAGTGAGTTTATAGTTTAGAAATTAAACGAAATTTTACCTATTTATGTGTAAAGGCCATTTGTAACAATTGAAGTAAATCCATTGAAAAATAGATTTTAAAGTAACTTTAATTACACTGGCCTATTTTCTTTTTCTATTTTCTTTTTAATTTTTTATTGCCTTTTAGTTTTTTTTTGTTTTTTTTTACACAACTTTTTTTCTTCTTATTTTGCCAGTCACCCAGTCATTGAGGAAGACTTGTAAGTATATTTTTGTGAATATACCATTACTTTATTCTCTCTCTATTTATCAAGATAATATTTAAATATTAAAATAAATTTTCCGGAAGATACACATGAATAACTATTTTTTAAAACATCAGAAACATCATCCAATAAACATTTCAGGGAAGTTTAAAGCCATCTTAATTGGTGTGTGTTTTTTAGCATATTTTCTAGGTCTCGCTAAAAGTAGTCAATACCATCCCCAATTAGGTTAGTGTTGTCAGAACGGCTCCTGTGCCAGGCAGTAGACTACCTCAAACTATGTCAGCCACCATCCAGCAACTATCTGCTCCTGGGCATGGCCAACCTCGGCACATTTTATAAGATTCTCCTCAAGCCCGACCTGGCCATACCTAGACTGAAGTATGTTGTGGAACATGCAGGTAATGCATTGCAATTTTATTGTCTTCATTTTTTTAAAATATGGTTAAGTAATTACATCTAGCCATATAATTACCAAAATATAGGATAGTGTGCGCAAGGGGAAATACTTCTGAACTTATTATTGGAGTGCCTTTATTTCAATCACAGTCACAAACAAATCTTAATGCAATTTTATTCAACACAATTTGATGCCTGCATAAACTTAAAGCGCCTTGTTGTTTCGGAGGAAGTATGCTTGCCTACCACACGAATGACCTCTGTTTCATTCTCATCTCATTTAAAATATTGTTTTTTACTTTTTGTTATTTCATTGGTGAAAGCTATATTTATCTTTCATTGAATTATAAAAAAATGTAAATAATTTTTGTTTTAAATTTCATAGATTGCAGGAATCAATTCTGTTTCCACATTTGTTTGGATCATTTCTAGCTATTTACATCACACTGAAACAATTCCTCTACTTGATACTGTGTTTATAAAAGGCTTTCTTTTTCTGTCACCCAAACATTTATTTTGTTAATTTCCTACCAGAATCCACAGGTTGGTATATCAAGTGGGTACACATGTGCTTTGATTCCTTGGCTGCACTCTACAACTCTATCGGTGATGATAAGGAGGCAGACCTCGTGCAGGTCAGGCTCTCACAGTGGCTAAAGGCCAACCCCATCAAATCTGAATCCATTGACTACTCACAGCTGCAACAAGTGCCCGTGCCATTCACATCGTTTTTAGCCAAGGCAGACATATGGGTCACAACAGTACAAAAGGTCATGGCATTGCCATCGGAGAAGGCTTTTGTTGCAATGGGTGAGAACGATTCAGAATTAACTGATAATTGCATTGATGATGAGATGAATAATGATAAGGAAGAAATTTAGCATACATTACCTTAGGAATACATGAAAAAAAAATAATCAAAATTATTTTTCACCTAACAAATGTAGATTATGTACCAATTTTCAAATTTATTATATTATCTCAATTTTACACCCAATTTGCCTTCTTGCTGCATCTGAAAAATCTATTTTTGGTAATTGATCTGTATTTGTACACATAAAAGTCCCGCAAAACTTTATTTAGGCTTATATTGACAAAATAAGCTATACGTGATTCAATATTGTAAATTTATTGGAATGCAATATTTTTGTATAGATTATAACAATTCACCAAAATGTCATTTTTATAAACTAAAAGTCTAAATCTGTTTGTCTAAGTAATAAAGCTAAGCTTGAGCAAAGTTGACAAAAACAACTTAAAAATATATATATATTTTTTTTTAAAAATCAGGACATAAATTTAATTTTTATGCAATATAGACAAATAATGAGGTGAGCATATGTTAAATGGTCATTTATTTGGTGTTTGTTATTTTATTTAATTTTACGCTTAATCACGGTACACCGCTATCATTTCTCGTTGACATCACTCACATAACAAAACACATTTTACTTCAGGTACATTACTTTTTTCTATTTGGTTGCTGTCATGTAAAATTATCTACACTTTCAGGGGACATGAACAAAAGACATTATGTACCTTTAGTGGTCAACTATGTTTGGTAAACTTGGTAACTATGCAGTTTTTTTGCTTTGAAATCAAGCAACTTTTAGCCTTTTAGCCAAACCTGTGCTTGTAAAGAACACAATAGTAATACATTAATGCAGTCCCCTAAAACACCAGCAATGACTGCTTGAACTTAAGAAATGGCTGCAGTGTGGAAAAGACTCTAAAACATTGAAATGCTGACTGAATTTTGAAATTAGATTAGAGACTAACAATTTTTTTTAAAACTTGCACTAACTTAGATGATCACTAACAACCAAATTTTATGTAATTTTTTGGTGGGTAATTCTATATATTTGAAAGATTTTAATATTTCTTTTAACTTTTAGTACTTTAGCTTACAAAAGTGAAAGCTCTCCGTTTGTTAATTGCATTAATTAATTGAGTTTTATTTTAGTAGTAAAAGGTAATTTTTTTGCGTGTGTGAATTTGCAGTGATATGGCCATCATATCTTATTGAGACCCAAGGACACAATGAATCACTCTTTATTTTTTATTATTTTTTTAGTTATTTGTAGACAGACAGAGCTGTGAATCTTCCCATAAATATTGGTAGGTTGTTTCCTTCAATGACCATAGACTAATGTTGATGTGTGACCAAACAATTTTTTGGAAAGTAAAGATGGCAAAATTTTATCTCATGCCATGTCAGTCTTAGTGGGCTGAGTTTTTTTAGCAATGTTTTCTCACTAATAGCTGCCTTCCTGTATTAACTGGTCAATCCACCCTTACTTGTCATAGGAATTTTTCTTTTCACAGCTTTTTGCCTTTCCAGAGTCAGTGTGACTGTATGCCTGTAGCCGGCTGTGACCACACTCAAACTTTTGTTCAAATAATCTCAAACTTGTGATCACGAATAGACAGGCCACTATTTTAAAAAAATGAATAATATAATTCATGGTTGCCCAATTTTTATTGCGTGTATAATTTAGTGACAAACTGAGATCTTACAGTCATTTAAAAGGTTTATATTAACTCTTAAGACATGCATAAAAGGATTAAAATAAATTGGAATGTTATTGTGTGGGGCATTTGTTAAAACTTAAAATATCCTATTGAATAACTCTGAAATATGCAACTGTTTTTGTTAACTTGTATATGATGCCTAAATGATTTTATTTTGTGGAAATATTTTGTATTCTTTAAACCAAAGACCTTAACAAAAGCAAAATGTAACTTGCATAACCTTCATCTGTATGTTTGAAATGTACTTCATGCCTTGCACAAAACATTATTTTTGTTTATCTGCTGTTTCAAATGAGTTACTCATTGAACTCATTCCAAATTAATTTATTTCTTCAAATGTATTTTAATTTTAGCAAACAGTATGTAACAAGGAATTTTGTTAAAGGATTATTTTACTTTCAATTTTGGCTGCCTATCATTTACAAGTTTTGAACATTGTTGATGTTACAGTTTTTAATTTTTAATGTATCGGGTATTGACTGTGATATTATTTAAAAAGAATAATTTTAATAAATAGAATTGTTATAATAAAAATATTAACCATTTTCTTCTTTATCTAAATTTATTTTTAGCAGATTATACATTTTTTTTTTTGTTGCCGAAATCAATATTTATAATTTAATTAATATTCTAACAAATAAAAAGCTACTTTCTTTAATCATTTGATAGAAAACTGTTAACCTATTTATTTTTTTTATACTAAAATTTTGGAATATCATACTTACTGGATTTCCTAAACTTATGAAATCATTAATGTCTTATTTTCATATTTAGCAACAATTAATTATTTAACATCTTTAAAGCTATTTTCTGTGATAACATACATATTTTTTAATTTTATGGTTACAAACTGATTTTTTTCCCCACATCCAAATGAATGTTAAAACATTAAAAATGATGCTACAAAAAAATATCTTACATATAAAAAATAGAGATTTCACTTTATAAAACAAACCAACTAATTATAAGTTAAATGGTGCATTCACTGGTTGAAAATACACCATAAATCTTTAATTGCTTTTACAAATAATTCATATGTTAAAATGTGTGCTCAAATGTAGCTCATTCCTGTTAGATTAATTATTCTAATAAATACAGTCATTTACAAGTCATCAATGCTTTGTTATCTTTTTAAACTGTAGATCTAAAGATTTGAAAGCAAAAAAAGTATTCAAATTTCCACTAAATTTATTTGCATTAGAAAATAAAACTAATTATTAGTAGATAATTTACCTTTGACCTGCTTGAGGGAATGAATGTGACTGATATTGATTGTGATAGAAACATTGGCAATAAAAACAGTATTGGAGGAATGCGTTCAGGTTGAAGCAATATGTGGTAATGTCACCTAATAAAAACAGTGGTAGGTTTATTCAAAAAGTTTATTCTATACTCTATAGTATTTATCATTTGAATTTGATATTTTTTCTAAAAAAATTAATAAATTATATTTAGGTAGCTTTCAGAAGATTTAAGTTTTAACAACTGGATTTTTTATTAAAAAAATGGGAGAAAGTGAGTTTCAGATATCTTCAAGAATTTTTCGGATAACTGCTTCCAACTCAACAGTGAATGGGATGTTAAGCTTTGGGCTTGCTTTTCTGAGCATGTGGCTTCACAGCTGCCATACAAAAGAAGAAAATATAGCTCTTGTGCGTTATCTATGCCAAAAGCATAAAATAAATTAATAATCAAAATTATAAGAATAATGGTTACAAAAATGCTGAAGTTTAAATTATTATACTCTGCTGGAGATAAGGTCCAATTCATAAATAGACTTCGTGTCATGTGGGTGTTGTTCATCCTTCACATGTGAAAATTACCCAGGCTGTAAGACATGGGTGAGTACCCAGGTGGCATGCCAGTCCTGGAAAGGTTTCCCACATGGGGACACACGTTTTGGATCCTAGTAGGATTTGAGTCGATTCTGCTTTTCCTTGCCATGCGCTTTCTTTTTGCTCCAACAGTGAGTCTGCCACACCAGCTAGCAATCCAAAATAAGTGTCTCCTATGAATCAAGGTCAATGTCCATGGATTTGAGTGAAGCTATAAGACAGTCCTTGAAGAATTTTTTCTGCTGATTCCCACTGGATAATTCACAGAACATAAGTCATTTGGGAAGTCTGCCGTCTGGCATTCCTGCATCATGCCCTGCCTATCTGGCTTGTCCTTTTTGTAGGAGCATGTGGATACTGATAAAATCAGCCCATTGCAGGACCTCTGTATCCGGGTGGATGGGACTCATTAGCCCTGGATGACCACTCACCCAAGAGAAGGAAAACTCTGAATTCAAAACAGGAGCCAGAATGATCAACGAATTGATCGTGGGCCCTCAAATCTAAGAAGAATAAGGGACTCTGTCCTGCCACCTCATGCCAAGAAGTTTACATAGGCCATGGGTAGAGGATGGTTTAGCTGTCTAGCATGTCTGGAGTACACTGTCCACATCTGGCTAGCTTATGGGAGAGATGTTAATACGATTGTCCTGTATTCTTTCAGCTTAGTGACAAGACTGAGACCCCTTCACTACCATACACTCTAGCAGGAGGCTTCCAAATGCAACATTTTATTTGAATTTCTTTTATTTATATCATCATCTATTGTTGCTGACCTGGATAGGATGCTGCCCAAATATGTGCATTTTTCTACTGCTAGGAGATTGTGTCCCTTCACTGACATTTTAGGTTCTTTGTAAGCTTTTCCTGGAGCTGGCTGAAGCAAGATCTGTTTTTTTTATTTTGATGGTGAGGCGGTATTTGTTGCAGGCCTTAGCAAAAGCAATCAAACTGGATTTTTAGTTCCAAATTTGCAATTAGAGTAATAGCTTACATTCTCCTAAGCTTAAATAGCCCTCGGTCTGTCCTGTATCTTATAGGAATGCTGTCATTGTCAAGAAAGGCTTTTGTGTCATAATATTGTTTTGGGATACGATTATTTTGTAGCAAACAGTTCAAAACTGAAAAAAATTTGATATTCAAGACATTGAAACAATCAGGCTGAAATTTACAATAAAGTAACATAAAATCAAGCCTAAAACAGAAAAAAAAAAAAAAAGACTTCCTGGAGATTTTTAAAAATTTTATTCCTTTACTTAACATAAAAACAAGCCAAAAAAAAAAAAAAAAAAAAAAAAGACTTCCTGGAGATTTTTAAAAATTTTATTCCTTTACTGAAAAATGCACTTTACAGATAATTTAATAGAAAACTAATTTTAACTTTCACACCAAAGCATTGTATACTTGAGACCAAAAGAAGTTCGAGTGACAGAAACTTATCAAACCATTAGCAGTATGGGCTAGAAATTATTTCCCAATAAAACAACATAATAATCCAAAAATGGATGAAATAAAGCATAAGGTTTTAATATTTGAAATATTATCTTCTAAAATTGTCTACCTTTAGAAATTTAAATTTAAAAAAAAAAAAAAAAAAAAAAAAAAAAAAAAAAAAAAAAAAAAAAAAAAAAAAAAATAAAAAAAAAAAAAAAAAAAAAAAAATAAAATTGTCTAAATTTAAAAAATAAAAATAAAAAAAAAAAAAAAAAAAAAAAAAAAAAAAAAATCAGATCTAAGTTTGTGAGAATATAATTGTATAAATACCAAATAAAGAACAATGTGAGTTTCATTGTAGACTTGAAACATTACAGCAATAGATCAAGAAGTGTGGATAAACAGATAAACTTTACAAGTATAAATAGCACCAATAAAACTTGCATGTAATGTAATTAGACTATGTATAGTGTTGTAAATAAAGCTGGCTTAATTCGACCACATGTGTCAAACTCAAGGCCCGCGGGCCACATCCGGCCCGTGGTACAATTATATCAGACACGAGAGGTCTCGACCGGCATACATAATTTATATCCAAGTTAACGCTATGGTGTTTCCCAACGCACACTTTGCTGAAAATTTAAGCTTACCGAGTTCGCACGGCGATTTAGTGACTTTAAAGCACATAAATGTAATTTCAAGCTATTTCGTAAGCCATTTTTCATAGACGTGGAAACTGCACCTGTAAATTTGCAGTTGGAGCTAATAGAGTTGCAGTGTAATGGGACACTAAAGGCAAAGCACGACACAGTTGGGCCTGCACAGTTCACTCGTTTTATTCCTGAAGAGATGCTGCAGCTTCGTCAACATGCGGCTCAATCCTTGAGCATGTTGGTTAACACAAATATGTGTGAGCAGCTGTTTTCTGTGATGAAAATTAACAAAACATCATAAAGGAGTTATCTCACTGAAGAACACTGCAGTCCATCATGAGAATCTCAATGACACAGAACGTTACTTGTTTTTGTAGCCATGAAAATGTGCCAAAACATCCACTGTAAGAATGAAAATGGGTATGCCAATGATTTTTAATTATTAAAACTTTTTTCTGTTTTCATTTATATAAATGTTTTGTAAAAAGATTAATTTTTGGCTTATTGAATGTTTATCCTGTTCGCCCCGCAACCTTACATGTTATTGAGTTTTGGCCCGCCAAGCGATTGAGTTTGACACCCCTGGTCTAGACAGTTCACAATTTCAAGACATTTGTCTAAAATATCCTCAGCTCAGAAGTTGTAGCAAGAGAGCTAACTTTTAAAACACAAATAATTTAGAGCAGAGTATTTTTCTGCAACACCTCTCTCACCTCTATTCAAATTGTTTTGGAGCTTCCTTGGAACAGCGTACCGTACTGCATGAACCTAATCTAACATGCTGCCCGTAATGTCATTTTAAAGGAAAAATGAATACAACTCTTTATACATAAAAGCTACCTACACTAAGGCATGAATATTTATTTAAAAAATAAAAACGTTACACTCAGAAGAAAAAAAGCACCACAGTTGGTACAAATTATTATTTTTGTTGAGTGTAGATATATATAAGCATATAATGTACACATACAACATTCTACATGCAGTACACACCAACGCAAGTAATAGTCAGACAACCCTAGTTACACACTCATACCGTAACATATGTTCTAAAAAAATAAATAAAATAATATTATCTGAAAATATTTCAGTTGTAAAAATTTCATGTAAATTACACCCCAAAAAAACAAAACAAAAAGACAGCCAAACTTCCTTCATGTAAAATTACTAAACAGCCAAAATTTCATGAGTTAAATTTAAACAAAAAAGTTCAGCCATCACAAAATTAAATTTTTTATTGTGATCAACTGCAAAAAGTAAACAAAAAAAAACAACAAAATTTCCTAACATCTATTTACCTTCAGTCTTGCTGCATCTACAGCACATGTAAATTTGCAGATGTATTCAAGCAACTAATTACACCAATACCCTACCAGAGTACAACGTGATGTTTACTACACCGCATAGGTAATGCAAGAAAATCAAAGTATGAAAGAAAAAGAATAATCACCATAAATCAGAGCGATTATGTACACGATTGTTTGACCCATTAGACCGAGCAGTGAGATTTATTATCATCTCATACAAGATAGTTATTACATATTGTATAGTGGTTTTACAGGATAAGATTGAAATTTTGAACATCACGTTGGAACTCAATACAACACAAACATAGATAATATATTTAATGATGTATAAAACTTAAGAGCACAATTATTTAAAACTCCAAAACTCTGTAAGGTAAATAATTTTTCTGCACTGACCTTACAAGAAAACTGGCACATTTTGACAATAACATAAGGGGTGTAGACATATCTAAAATAATTCAGGACCTGACCTTTTTCTCAGGGGTCATTGCTATGTGTGTGTGTAAAAATGGGCAAAGAAAACAATGAATCAAACTTTAAAATGTTAAGGCGTCATGGTCTTTCTTCTGTACACCCCTGCAATAATACATATGTCAATATTGTTTTAAAAACAATCTCAAAAGTCAAAGAGCTATGAAAAGTTTATCTATAGGAATTTAAGTTCCTGTAATTGAAAGATGTTTCTGCTTTTACATGCAGATTTTCACATGCAAAAAGTGGAAAACCTTTAGTGAAAATTACATTTATAAGCTCACCAATAGCTTTAAAAACATTTTTCTTTTTAAAAAAAAAAATTTGATGGACAAAAATGCAATATTAACACAAGAAAAAATTAAGAGTATGGTACTAAACATGAACTAAAAAAAAAAAGATTAACTTATGCAACAAATATTTTCTTTCACTAAAACATACTGACAAAAAATTATTAAAATATTTTGATTCCATGTGTATTAAAGTGGCTTCAAGCTGTAATGCACAATTTGATACTAAACTTGCAACTCAATTTTATATTTATCCTAACAAAAAGTTGTACAAACTGAGAGAATAAATTAAGACACAGCAATTATGATGATCATAATCAGAGTGATCAGGGCGGTGAAGCCGATGTGGAGGAACAGCATGAAACGCTTGAATCTACGACCCTGAAAAATAAAAAAATTAAAATTTAGTATTGATCTCTTCCTGTTGTACCAACAAAAACCCCAAAATGTGGCTCAATATATGACTATGTAAATATGCTGTCTCTGATACTTGTATGATTCAGCCATACTTCATTCTTCTAACATTACCACAACAAGCTTCATGATGAAGTTCAAATTTTCATGATGTAAAATGATGAGGGAATAAAAGAACTTGGACTTCATAATTCAATGACATGGCAAGCTTGTAAATGATTAAATGATTGTGTTGAACTTACAGCCGGCTCTGGCTCAGGGTGGTGCAGTTTGGGGTGCTCTTTCTTTGTTAGTTCCCACTTCTTTTTACGCTCTGCAAAAAAAAAAAAAATATGAGGGCGGTAGGGCAACTGAGTATATTCATGAGATTGATATGAGCAGTTTGGAAGACATGAGCTCCAGCACTGTATAAATGAGCAGCTTGGAAGACATGAGCTCCAGCATTGTACAAATGAGCAGCTTGGAAGACATAAGCTCCAGCACTGTACAAATGAGCAGCTTGGAAGACATGAGCTCCAGCACTGTACAATAAATTCTTAGACACACCACCTTTTTTGCAATTCATTTGAAGAAGGTTTAGTGATGTTTATAGTTTTCAAAACTAATTCTGGGCATACTTTTATGCTGAGAAAAAGGAACACCCTGGAACTTCAGCCATGGGATACAAAATGAACATAGATTTTATCAACAAGTTCGATATAAGAAATATTATTTTGATCACTGCCAATCAATACCAATTTGTTATAATGCAAATATAACTACATTTTCATGACGTAAGCTCAGCAATGATTACCTTTATTTTTCTTGTGGGTGCAGCACTGATGGATCTCTAGAGACAGTTCCACAGCAATATGGAAGATGACCCAGATGACCAGTATCCAAGTGGCCCACCATGGCACCATAACTTTGCCAAAGTCCATACCAATAAATATGGTGGGAACTGGAATTGTTAGAAAAATAACAATATGTGATTTCTTTAGTCCAAGAACTCCTTACATTTTTTGTGCTAATAAACCCCAAGTGAGAGCAAAGATTGGGCCCAAGAGTCAGAACCCTTCAGCTCCACTTCTGAGATAAATTCAATCCTATAATGTTTTGATTTTTGTGTATGATCTAAATGTATAATATACATTACTTTGATTAGAACGATGTTACATTAAAAACAGTCTGACACAAAAGAAATGGCACAATTCTTACTGGCTAGAACGTTGGCAATGGTCCCAAAGGCCCAGTGGAACCAGTTGAAGACAGGGCGACATTTGTTCTCATCGGATGGACGTATCAGTGCTAAGATAGGCTGAAACAGATTTAATAAAATATTTGCTTCTTTTACCATTGATAGAAACTTATTTTTAAAAGAGATGTTTACAACAAATTAACAATGTTTAGCTTAATTTGAAAATAATACCTGATAGATAATATATTCTTTTATTGACCCAAATAAATGGCAATGTTTTTGATAACATTCTACATGTTCATTTTAAGCACATAAATAAATACACATTTTAACCAAGACAACATTGTACAATCAGAAAAATGTAAAAACAAGGCATATAGTATTTCTCTAGTGTAAAAACCAGCCACCATATCTACCAAAAAAGAAATTAATTTCCTTAGTGAAAATAATGATGAAATTAGTGATATTTTAGATGTCCTCTATATTTAGTAGACAGTACAGTGTCAAAGTGTAAACTTACATTGATGATGATGCAGACCAAAATGATAATGCCTAGGATAGGATGAGCTTTC
This sequence comes from Lymnaea stagnalis, assembly GCA_964033795.1. Taxonomy (NCBI): domain Eukaryota; kingdom Metazoa; phylum Mollusca; class Gastropoda; family Lymnaeidae; genus Lymnaea; species Lymnaea stagnalis. Next base: position 50,421 of record CAXITT010000668.1, on the reverse strand, counting down.
TGTGGCAAATCAGGAGCCTGGTTGTGGAATAATAAAAATAATTCTATTATTATTCAACGACTTCACTAAAACAATCACTGCATGCAACTAATTTATCATAAGATTTGCTATCTGAATAAAATTTGACATGCTGCAATTATCACGGATGTCTGGTTTTCTCTCACTGGCAGAAATAAACATAATGACTTACTTCACTGTATCCTCCAGCTTCTACAAAGATGAGAATGATGGCTATAATCGTGACAATAAACATGGTCGCCATGCAGTTAAAATGCCCCTGAAAAACAATATAAGTGAGAATAGATATGGTAACTTCGATATACAAGGGTGCAGAAACATTTAATGCTTCTTAGAATGATTATATTCTTGTATATTTGAAATTTTAAGTTAAAAAAAAAACAACAGGTCTACAAATATTGACTTTGAAATAATGTGTATACAAAATACAATTCTGTGTATATTATACTGTGCATACACTGCTGTGTATATAATGTTTACATAGACCCCATTTAAAATCATTTAGTACATCAAATTTTTTCTTTAATGCATGATATATATTTTCCTAAAATGCCTTTAGCGTTATTATTCTCTTTTGTTTGTGGTTCTGATTTAAGCTTTCTGTCTTAATGATTTGTGTTTTGTCTAGCATAAAGCCTTACCATATCTCTTGTTTTTTAACATATTTTTTTAATATGTAAAAATGGCTTCAAATTTTGATCCATACTATATCAAGATAAAAATGAATTTAGGTACCCTATTTGTAGTTTGCTTGATAAAAAATGCACACAGACCAAGGGAGTTGTAAAAATAAAATGAATTTTTTACTCTTTGATCTAATGGATTTGCATTTGTTTTCAAATTATAATCCTGAGCGCTCTTGATTTTCGTCAAGGAAGTAAAAAAAATTGTAGAGAAAAACTTTTCTTTTACCCTTTTAAACTTTTATAACTTAAAAAAAAAAACAAACAAAAAAACTTCTTACAAAGAACCAGTATCTGTGTTCAAAGATCCTTGAATTTGGCCACATTGGTTTGTAGTATTTAGTTAGGAGCAATCCAAGGGATGCAAAGAAGACCCAAGCTAGAATCATCAGACAACCTGGCAACAGAAAGATTGTTTTAATTAATTTAGTACCAGATTAAAAAAAACAAAAAACATAAGAAATGCTGGTCATTTTTGTTGATTTAAACCCAAACAGCAATTGGTAAATTTGGAAAAGCAGCAGCATATTGGTATAAATACATTTTTTGTAATGAAATCATATATTAGTTAGGAATAAACATTTTACCATGAGCTTTGGCCAGGGGGTATCTAGCTCGGCCATGATAGTTGGAGATTCTAGAGAAATCCACAGGCTCAGCACTGGCTAATGGCAACTCTTCCACACTCATTCCATGCATTTTAGGGCTTCCTAAAAAGAAAAAGATTTTTTTGGTTCGACGGTTATACCTGTACATATGTATTTATTTACTTTTGCATGAATAAGGAGATTGTAGTCAGGAAAATTATTTATTACAAAATTTTGAATGCTTTTTAGGGTTAAAGAACTATACAAGAGAAAAATTGTGACAGTGTTGCAGCTGCACTGTCTGAGACATCCCTCTCCAATAGTTTTCAGAACAATATCCAATAAAAAATCTTTAAAATAACAAAACAAAAATACCTGTGACCTTCCCTATTTGAGTAGCTTTTCATTGTTTCTGAAGGGTTTACTTCCGGGAGCACCACCCTTAGGGCGACTTGATTGCATCTGTGATTATTTTTTTGTTCAGCTTTTGTAATAGTTTTTAAAGCTTTCTCTGGCGTCAAGGAGTGGTAAATGTGTTAAATGTCCTTTTGGGCTGATAATCTTGTGTTTTATCACGAGTAACAGCGGTTAAATGGATGTTGTGGGCTTCAACTAAATTCTCATCCGTCATCTTGGAGTCAACGGATCTGCCATATTATATGATGGATGGCGGGATCAAAGCAACAAACCAAAGACAAGTTGGCTACAGCAGTTAATATCATCCTTAAAAGCAAGGAAGTTATCTTATGAAAAAAAACACCCTACCTCTAACTGCAAATCCATGGGCAAAAAGCAGATGAGCTGGTCCACCTCTCAGTGACCTGAGCTGAGGTTCTGTTAGGTCCAGATCTCGCTTAACCCTAAAACGACAACGGAGACGTCCGTTCTCAAATGAACCCTCCTCTTCGATCAGGCCGTCATAAACGTGTCTTTCAGACTGAAAGAAACAAAAATTCAACTTTCTAACATTATAATGACACTAGACAGCTAAACTTAACAAGACCTGCTTACACTGGAACTCCCAATATAGTACAATATAGTCTCAGAATAAGGCTTTACCATCTCAAAATCATACGAAACCTTATTGTAATAGTAAATAAATATACAGTTTAATGTATAAGATAACTTTTCGCATTACATGTCTAAATAAGGTTACTTCTCAAAGTAGATGACTTACGTTTATATACAGTGCATTATTGCAAATAAAAAAAGGTGCCTGACATTTTCCACATTGAAATATGAATATGTGTTTATTCACCACTAGGTGTAGAAAGGAATTAAAACGAACAACCAAAAAAGGTTATTTTACTTTTGCTAAATTGCAAAAAAAAAAAAAAAACAACAACCGGAGTATATTTTTGTAACCCATTCTCCTAAAAATCGTAGTGCTGACAGGTCTCAGCGTACAATCGTAAAAAATATCTTTAAAAAATCATACATTGTACGCCAATAACATAAGAGTAAACAGATCTGCCAATGTGCACTATCCTCCAGATATTCAAATAAAAGAATAATTTAGTTTTGTCGACATATTTAAATCTCTCAAACACAGATAAGAAAAAGTACTTCACCCATTGTTCAATGATATTTACAGTATTTTTATTTTAACAAAGCGCCCCCCCCCCACCCGACAGTAATAGGATATCTGCCGTTTAAACAATAATGTACTTACAGCAACATAATTACTAGAGCTGGAGGTTATGTACTTTGGTATCGCATTGTTCTTCTTGGGGTCTTTGGTGTTGTACGAGAAAAACACTTCTGTCCTTTCCTTCAGAGAGTTGTGGGCGCATGTGAACACTGTGTCATCACCCTTGGTAAAGGAAGTGAAAGACAACACTGTGTTACATTTCAAAATAAAACCTCCTTACATACTTGTAACTTGAGCATTGGTATCAGGAATTAATAATAATTGGTTGGGGGAAAAAAAAAAAAGCAGCAATTTGAAAATAAACTTATCTCTGCTTACTACTACTGCACACAGTTTGATGTTGAATAGTACTCTAGCACAGCATTCCCCAAATGGTTGTCAGCGGACTGGCAGCAGACCCCGAACCTTATGTTCTTGGTCCGCACAACATAAATATTTATGGTTACATAAATTTTGAAAAGTGTTTTACAGTCAGCCAAACTTAAGAGTTTGGGAAATGCTGCTCTAACATACAAGATAATATCTAGCTGCTGTTTATTTTGTAGATGTTGCAGATATTTGTAGTTAAATAATTATTTTAAAAGAGGGATTCACACTATATATTATTATCAGGGAAACAAAAAATTGTTTTCTTCAAAATGAGATTTTTACTAAATTCTAATTCAAACAACAAGTGGCAGATGAATCATGAATTACAACTTGAGAACAATATATTCTTACCACTCAGAGCTACCTACAATATGTAATCTTTAAATACAAAGCAAGCTTTTGGTCAGCTAATCACTAATTAATTTTGTTATCACCAACGTACCATGTACTTGTCATCAGAAATACCCAATGCAACATAACGGTCACTTGCAGTGTCTACCAGCCCTCCAAGTTCAAAGTTCATTGCTTGGTTGTCTCCAGCCCAAGTGAGAATGTAGCGGCATTCATACTCAGCGCATCCTGGCGGTTCCCTGAAACATCCTTTATCATCCCCGCAAGACGAGGTATCGATAGGAGGTGTAACCTGAAACAGCATGAGAACACAGAAACTCAGAGGTTTGAAATGTACATAAGGAAAAATTAAGATCAAGATATAGGAAAGCTTGACATAAAAATGAAAATGAAAAAGTCTTCGTCCATGACCAGAACAACAAAAGAATAAGAAACTCAGCTTAGAATAAAGTTGACGTCGAAAAGTAACCGAGTAATAACCAGATCTAAATAAAAATTATGTGTAATGAGAATAGGGAATTGATAAATGCAAATTGCACAAGGATTTTGAAATCTTAGACTTACATAAAATTCAACACAGAATAATGCTAAAAAATGTGTACCTTTCGCACTGCCAGTGATGGACTCCCTGAAGACAAATCAGACAGTGGACGAGATTTCTCAGCTACCCAGAATGTATCATGATCCTCTATAAATGTAGCTCTGTGGATGGTGTAGAGAATGTCATATAATGTCTGTGAAATCTATACTTGTATGTGTAAACTAGCTGAGACCAACAATCAGTGATTAGGTTGCTGCAGTCAACTCAACAGCTTGATTGGTCCATCTCTATATTCCCTGTACTAATAAGGCACTAACCCTAACCCTAACCCTAAACCAATTTTGTTCTTTACATTTATCAATCTTTTATTCAACACACCGCCCTCACCCCACTTTTTACTTTGTGTATTCTCAGGCATTCATGATTACAACTATCCCACCAAGCAGCATCTGCCAATTAGAACTATGAAGAACAACCGACTTCCCGCCATGACCCCTGGACATACATATATAATCAATAATTACCACCTCTTTTTACAATTCAAGAATGTTATGAAATAGTCGTCATCTCTCTCCCACACACCCACCTCCTCTAATTTCAGGTTAATCAAGTCGACTGATATCTTTATACTAGCAACTAGTTATGATATAAGTCCTACCATACGTTACTCTGGTTTTAGAAACACTAATATTTTAATGTAGCATTACCTGAATTCCACATCACCATAACCTCTGTTGGCTGTCCAAACAAATCTCAAGTTTGATTTCAGTTGGGTGTCCACACTGACAATGGCATACTGCAATTACAATACAACAGGTAAGCATCATGACACTCTGTTCAATGTTCAATTACAGGGATAACTATAGATGCAGACAAAACAAAGTGACATGTTATATTGAACATATGGTCAAATTGAAGGGATATAAAAAATTTCTAAATATTCAAACAACGCTGATCGACGAAGATATGTATTTCACATTTATATCCGCAGGACACCCATAATAATAATAATAAAGTTTATTTGAAAGACACGCTTCATCCCCAAAGGCTCCAAGCGTGGTACAAAGTCAACCACATCTATTTTTTTACCACATTTAAAACAAACTCAACACTACAAAAACTAATTACAAGCATACCAAGTCAAAGTCTTTCTACCCATTTCAATCATAAGCAACACAGCCAATATGCATTAACTGGAAAATGTGGTAGACAACATCATTCCAGAAGGTGTTTGCGGAATTGATGTGTCTTTAAATTGGTTGTTTCTGAGAGCGACAGGAAGGGCGTTCCAAATTGTTGGGCCAGCAAATGCAAAAGTGCGCTTTCCTAAGTCTCAAGGCGAACACGTGGTGTCGAGACTTTGCCACTATCGGATGAGCGGAGTTGTCTAGTGGGTACATAAGGCGTCAGTAGCTCTTTGAGATAGGACGGCGCCAGGTCATGTAAGCAGCGGTAGCAAAAAGTTGCAATTTTGTAATTTATGCGAGCGCGGACCGACAGCCAGTGCAGCTCTCTCAGAAGTGTTTTAGCATTGTCGAACTTGCATTTGCGAAGAACAATGCGAGCTGCATTATTCTGTGCTATTTGAATTTTATCCAGGAGTGTAGCTGGAAGACCCACCATGAGAGAATTGCAGTAGTCCATGCGTGATAGCACAAATGCAGACATCAGCCTCTTTGTTGCATCAATTGTTAAGAAGGGCCTGATGTGACTAATCCTCTGCAGCTCTAGAAAAATCGCTTTCCATAGCATGTTAGTGTGACTTTCCAAAGTTAGTTTTCTATCTAGGTAGACACTCAGGTAATGCACTGTTTGAGCTAACTCAATACGCACACCTGAGAGAGTAAGTGATGTTGTGTTATTTGCAGATGTTTGCTTCTGAGCGCTAGCAATGGGGATCAGCTCAGTCTTATCATCATTCAATTTGAGCTTGTTTATGGTCATCCAGTGCTTAACTGACTCCACTGTGTTCTGTGTCAAACTGAGAAGCTGAGGGAACTGAGAGGGGATCACGGATTGATGAAGTTGGTCGTCGTCTGCGAACAAGGTATTGCATGTCAAACTGCTTGATCACTACACCCAGGGGCTGAATGTGCATCATGAAAAGCAACGGGCCTAGGACCGAGCCCTGGGGTACTCCGTATTTGATTTCTTCGAGGTCAAGCCGTTTGAAATAACTGGATGGATCCGATTTGTCAGATACGATCGGGACCATCTCAGGATGGTATCAGAGAGACCGAAAATTTTTTGCAGACGTTGAAGAAGTATGCCGTGGTCAAGCGTATCGAAAGCTGCTGATAAATCAAGTAGTGACAAAAGATCTATCTGGCTCTCATCACAAGAAGGTCGTTTAAATCGCGCAACAGTGCTGTCTCAGTAGAGTGATGCGCCTTGTATGCTGACTGGAAAGGTTCAAGCAAGTCGCACTGAATAAAGTGATCCAGGAGTTGGCGGAGAACGACTTTTTCTAAAATTTTGGATACAAATGGTAGATTTGAGACGGGGCGATAATTTTCCATCACATTTGGGTCAATATTAGCTTTCTTTAACAGTGGCGTGACAACCGCCTCTTTAAAGAGGATGAAACAATACCAGTTGTCAAGGACTAATTCATGATACAAGTGATGATGGGGACTATTTCATCCAGACATTCATACAACAGCCCTGCTGGAAGAGGGTCAAGCGAACATGACTTTCTTGGGGTATCAGCCAGGATTTTCCTCACATTCGATTCATTGACTTCAACAAATTCACCCATAGGAGAGCCGTTAAAGAGTGAGAATTCTGGGGCAGCATCGATGCAACTGTCAAGTCTCACCTTGATCTACTTAGCTTTCATAATAAAGAAGTCATTTAGAGCGTCTGGCAGCTCACCTACAGCAATTTTATTTGGCAGAGATGTATCCTTGTATTTACCTGTCAGCAGACCCACAATGCCAAATAAGTCCTTGCTTGAGCTGCTGTCTATCATCTGATGACTAATATGCTCAGTCCAACTTTTTGGTTCATTCCCTTTGGTCGGTGCACGGTCAAACCCGACTTCTGCCATTGGCGTTCTGCACGTCACTGCTTCTGCTTAATTTCGCGTCCTTAATTTCAGGCGAGAGCCATGGGGCGAAAGGGCGGTCCGTAAAGCGCCGTGTGGCCAGTGGTGCATGTTTGTCTATGATGACTCAAAGGCCATTGTTGTAGTCTGTCACAGGGTCTTTTTCACTGCAGCTGAGGGCGGCGACGTCACATCTGAAGGCCACTATATCAATTTTTCAAAGGTGACAGTGCGCAAAGGGTGCACAGGCTTCCTCAAGTCAAAGAATATGGGAAAGTGATCAGAGATCATTTTATCTTCAATAAGAAGGTTGCAGATCACAGCTGACAACAAGCCAATCCAGAATGGGAACCTTTCTTCTGTGTCGGGACTCTGACAAGCTGGATCATACCCTATGTGTCAAGAGCTGATTTTAGAGTCTTTACATAGCTGTCAGTGGTGGAATCAAAATGGCTATTGGTATCACCTATTATGATGACGTTGTTATTTGTAGAGGCGTACGTGTCTAGGAGTTGTATAAACTCAGCAGTAACCTGGGAGACCTTCAACTTATTTCGCTTATTGGGAAGTGGCCTGTATTTGTACAGAAGCGTAATCGCTTGGTCACAATAATTAAGTTGCATCTTGCAAATCTCAAATGAAACAAACTGGTCCGATTTTGAGAACGCCACACTTTTCTTGATGGAGCACCTGTAAAGGACGGCAATACCCTCGCCACTGCGTGACAGCCTTGGGCAAGAATGAAGGAGGTAGTCCGGGTTTGTAAGTTCTTGCAGCTTGACATCTCCGATCTGCTTAAACCACGTCTCCGTAATGAACACCAGGTCCTCAAATGTCTTGTTCCTGCATGACTGCTAGTTGAAATACAGCACCCCGAAGTGCCGTGATTGCGGCCTCACAAAAGGCTGACAGTGGACAACTACTAGATTTGATTTCGTCACGCCCCGACGAGGTGGTGCGTAATCATGGGCCACTGGCTGTGACCTTAGCCTTGACACGTAGGGAGCGGGCAAGATTGATGACACAGTAGGTGGCTGATTTCCGTTGTCCTCCTCATTACTGAAAGCTTCATCAAAAGGCTCTAAATAACGATCACCACCAGCAATAATATTGTCACTGCAGTCGACATGGCGGTATTTCAGTGAACGCTGTTTACGATGACCAATGCAATAAAGACGCGTCTTCTTTCGTCGTGTGCCTATTGGCTTACTTGATACCTGCTCTGTCGCGCAGTTTAGGCCAAGCTGAAACAGTCTTTCAATCACTTGTACACACTGGGTGTCAACAAAAACAGTGTCGAAGAGCAGTAGTTGAGCCTTGGTATAGCGCAGACTGAGAGGCCTGCAGTAGTCTGGATGTGCAACTGCGTCTCTATAGTATCTACTCATAGGCCTGGCTATGATATTTCTATCCTGAGTGGAAGCTCACTAGAAAGGGGCACACATGCTGTAATGTAAACACTGTGTTCACTCGCTTTTTTTACATAAGAAAAAACAAACACAGACACATATCTCAGGAATCCATTATTCGATTTTTAAACCAATTATAGCACTGCATGGCCCAGAACATTCCAAAAATGATGATACCAGAATTTCCACATAAAAGCCATATTGACACAGAAACTACAAACAATGTGCAATAGTCAATTTCAAGCCTGTTAGGTGACAGGTGAACACATAACACATCAGCATCAATATTACATAGCTACAAGAAAAATTCAAGAATATTCTTCTCTTTGCTGTGTGCACATTATACCAATTTCATTTCCTTCTTGAGTGGATGAACTAAAAAAAAATTGTCAAATTTTGAGTTTTTGTTTACTGATGGCTAGCAAGTTTCCCCCAAAAAATGGATTCAGATGATGCATTTGATAGCAACTTAGATGTAATTCATGATAATTCATTTATTAATTTTATTAACTCTTTACTGAGTTTAACTCGTACGAAATAAATATAATCGGTCTTGAGAAAATTATTGAGTTTACTGTATGAGACATGAGGAGAGAAGGGGTATTTTACTCATTGCTCTATAATGTCAAAACTCACAGCAGTGACATGAGGAGAGAAGGGGTATTTTACTCATTGCTCTATAATGTCAAAACTCACAACAGTGACACGAGGAGAGAAGGGGTATTTTACTCATTGCTTTATAATGTCAAAACTCACAGCAGTGATAGATGTCCCAGGAGCACCGTCTGTGCGAATGCAATCAGTTTTTGTTTGGTAATCTTGATCAGGCAGCAATTTAAACTGACCGATAGGTTTCTGACCAATCCTGAATTTGTGTCCATCGTAGTTATAAGCAGCCAAAATGAAAGATCGAAAATAGCGACCACCTATTGATGTTAAGTTTACTGAAAAGGAAAACATTTGTTGAAATGTTAAGACTTACAAGAAAACAGAAATAGTTTTATTTTTCCTTTCTTTAACTTATTTTTTTTTTAAAGTCTATGTCTCTTTTTAAGAAACATTTTTTTTTCAGTGAACCCTGAACTTAAATAAAAATAAAATGCATACAAATTTCAGCTGCCAAACAAAAAGCAGAGATAATTCATTGAAAGCATCGCGGTTAATACTGTTATGTTAAAATTCCAATATAAATGTACTAAGTTCCCCATTTTGGTGTTTAAATTTGAGAATTATTTTAATGATTCTCTTCTTTTGATTGTGTGTTTATAGTGAGATAGTGGAGATAGCCTAACCTGTTACCTTTTATTTATGAAAGATGAGCTTACTTTGGGCCAAAGAAGCACATATTGTGTTCAATATATAAGCTGATAATGCATCACAGGGAATCCTATGAAAAGAACGAACTTTACACACATACCTCTGACTTCTGTGTTAGGTCGGTAGCTTTCACCAGACACAACAATGCGGAAGGGAGAGGGCATCACTTGGGGCAGGACATTACTGGGGACATCAGAAGGCTTGAGGGTGTCACAGATACAACATTTTGTGGGCTCAAAAACTACAGCTGAATGACTTAGGGTAAGGCATGATATAGCCCAGGCCAGATATATCAGGCCAAGGGCAGGCACCATTGTTGTAGAGGATTACCTCAGTTCTGTGGTAGAAAAAAAAAATGTTAGTATTTAAACACCAAATGTTTATAATGAAATGTTGCTTCAATTAAAAAACATTCTAGCAGAACTATTAAAAAAAAAAAAAAAAAGAAAATTCATGAAATGAATTAGCTTAAATTCCACTAATTTCACAAAATTGTATAGTTCTCCTTTGTGGCCAACTAAAATACTAATAATGTATTCTGACTTATAAGTAACATCTGTAAAAACATAAGTAGCATAAGTAACAAGTACTTTACTTAATAAACTGCTGCATTATTGAATTATTCACAACTTAGAAGTTAGAGACAAACCTTATAATTTATTGATAGCCCAAATTCCGTAACATAAAATAATGAAAACAGCCATTGAAAAATATTTGACACACAATGTGATGTTCTATGGTTTGAAAGCCCTGCTCCACTCCTTAATCCCACCTACACACATAACATAACATAGCAGTTTGTGTTCAGCCAACCCAGAGAGCATGTCAAGTAACCACATTCAAAGGTGGCCAACCCCTTACTGAATGCACACTGCAACTCTTTATTAACTGCAACATCATTATACAGTGGATAACTATGAACTATGAGAGCAGATACAGGATTAATCAGTTTTATGGCACAAGGCACATCCAATTCAACCAAATTAGTATACTGTATACTGAAATTTTTTCAAAACATAATGGCATCTACGTTTGTACTTAACAGATGCAAAACATGATACTGTAGTATAATATGTATGTGCTGAAAATCATTGCACAAATAAATTTTCTTACAACTGTTACTTATCTAGAGTTTGAGCTAGTCCCTATTAATTTTATAGTAGGAAACTACACACCAGACACAGGTTGGCTTTGAAGCAGTGGCACACCAAGACACCTGCCTGCTATATTTACCCTGCATGAGCTCATTCAGAGGGCACACCAGCCCAACCCCAGTGTGAGCCCAGTGTCATTAACTGAAACTGTGGGCTGAGGAGGGCAGGAGTGGAGAAGGATAAAGTAGGTCACATCAAATGATGAATCCCTTTTGTTGGGTTGCACACAAACAAATATCTGAGTATTATAAACTAAATCACAACAACTATTGGGAAAGAGAATCTATTTAATAGTGGCTTTTACTGCTAAATCAAATTAATTGAATTAATTTTTTATACATAAACTTTTATATAAACTTGTATATAAACTATTTTTCAGAGGCTGATTAAATTCCTGAACCAGTTTAACCAGAAAAAAAAATAGCTTACACTTACACCACAGCACAAAGTTGAGCTTGGCTTAGATCATTTGTGTTGGCTTTCATGTTTAACTAGGCCATAGGGCTGTCTAGGTAACATACAAAGTGACTCAGAGCTATTACTCTTCAAACACATTCCTTCCCTCACTATTCTTATACATGTAAGAGCAAATTGTCTCTGGTGTTTTGATGTTATGCAGAAATTATTTGATATTTGTGTGAAAAAAATATTTCTTAATTGAAAAGGTGAAAACTGAATATGGCTTCATGCATTAATTTCGAAAAATAAATAATTGAATAAAAAATAACAGCTAAAAAAAACCAATGTTTCCATTTAATATTATTTAAATTCTGACTCTAAATAACAACTTCCACCAAAGATGTCTGCATGGGTATCTGATGGCAGGACAAGTGTTTAACATTGAGGTTTTGAAACTTGCCAAAATGCATAGCAGTTTCTCAAGTCTTAAAAAAAGCAACCCCTTCAATTGGTTAGGCCATGTAAGGAGATGGAGGAAGGCCATATTGCACAGGATCTGCTGTATGGAGAGTTGGCAGAAGGGGCAAGACTTATTGGACTGCCGCGGCTGTGATTTAAGGAACACGAGGGAAGCCAACAAACAAATCAATGAATGGGAGATCATCACTGAGCACCATTCCAACTGGTGAACAGCAGTGTATGAATGAGTCAAAACAGCAGAAGATGCAAGGGAAAAAAGCAAAAAGAGCATTATGGAAGGCCAAATTTTACCATGAGTCAAGGTTCTCATGCAAGCAATACAGCCAAGACCGCCATTCCAGAATCTGCCTTGTAAGCCGTTTGATAAAACGTCAATAGCTACTCCATCGCAAAGATGGAAGGATACCATACATATATACTTAAATATATGTAAAAATTGCTGATTAAATGTCCTTAAACCTATCATTTGGTTTAAAATTAATTTTTCTCCTGCACTACATCTTTAAAAAGACATTATTAAAATTCATAAAGGTACACAATAGCAGATCTTTGCTCATTAATGAATATTGATTTTAAAAAATACTACAAAGTTTAAAAGAAACTTTTTAAAAAAAATGAAAAAAAATCTAGCAAAATTAATTAAAGCTCAATTTTTACAATTTAATGTCAAGTCAGGTTGAAAAATAATTTGAATTCAATTAATTCTTATTCACAAGTCTATGATAAAATTATTGCCAAAAGCACATCTGCAAACATTAGGCCTTTTAGTAATAATATTAAATATCTAAGAGAAGGCAAACTCTGAATTTAAACCAGGAGCTAGAATGATCAACAAATTGATCGTGGGCCCCTCAAATATAAGAAGAAGAGATATAACTTCATTTAGGGCAGTAAAAGATTTTACAGAGTTTATTTAGTGCCCATCCCCATCTCATGAGTGTAAATCTGTTTTAGGACTTCAGCTTCAATATTGTGATCTGTAGGGTTGACTGTACATTGTGCAATCATGTTTTAACAAAATATTTCTTGCTAAGTTCATATCAAGGGTGGGTATTATTTTAATCCTCTAAACTTCTCTTTTAGATATAGGGTTTACTTAACATTATTTTTAAGGGGATTGACAGCTGCATCAATCCCTCTCTGTTCTGTTCAAAACCAAATAAAGACAATCAGAGAAAAATTCACTTTTAAATCATTTTTTTTTTTAATGAACAGTTTGTCAGGAAAAGGTGCACACATCTTATTTTCCACCACATTTTCATTCAACTGCACAGAGCTTATAGAATCTTTGCCTTGCCTATTTCACTTTTAAGTGTCTTAAAATTCATAAATAACTATTATGAAAACAAAAGCACATCATTTGATTTTGTTTCCATGGATTTGATGACAAACTTAAGCTAGCATTATCTAATTTAATGTAATTGACTCTTTGCCGTGGCTTAGGACACTTCTGTAAAAATGCGATTTTATTATTAACATTCATGAATTGTCTTGTTCATATAGGTTAATACTTGAAGTATAGCATGATAAAATAAATCTATACCTATAATTGACTATAAAAATTATGTGCTTACTAGTATTTCAACAAAATATATATATTTTAAAAAAATGCTGTACCATCAAATTAAATAATCAATATTTCAGACAGTAGACTTTCACTAATGACTGATTAAGTTTAAGCAGGGTTTCCCAACCTTTTCTAAATTCAGACCACTTAGTACTTGTTCTTGGTTGACTAAGTCGTGCAGCCCCACAAAAGTAAAATGCGTTTTGAAATTGATTTGATAAAAATGTACTATTTACTTTTATATCGAAATTGCCAATCAATAAACATTATGTGAAGATGTGTGATAAAATTGTCTTATTTGTGACGATTGGGGGAGGGGGGGGGGGAGTCTGCCAAAATAACATGAAGTTAACATTAAAGGGTGGCCCCTTAGGCTACATAAACTTTATGACAAAGTAAAATTTGAATGACATGACATGATAAAACAACATTCATTTCATAACTTAAAAGTTAATGGCTCCACTGTTCTTACAATAATCACTTTTTCTCACACCCCCTGAAATGTCACATTGCACCAGGTCTTTAAACCTTGATTTAAAGGATCTTGCCCTGCTCACCCAAGCACTGGACTAAACAGTTTGAATTAAAAATATTAAGGCCTATAGCCTATATGGTATATAATATGCCCTTGTATTTATACACACCACACATTGACTATTATTATTATTAGTTGTGGTTTTATTTTTTGCGGTACCCCAGCCTATGGCTAGGCTCACCACGCTGTACATACAATTTAACAAACATAATCATGAACTTAAAAATTAACATACATTAATTAACTAAAACAAAACAAATGTATATTCACTTCACACGTCTAAGAACTATTTACATGTCGAGCCATGGACAGCTACCCAGCAGTATCATTTATCGATCAGAAGGGGGGGGGGGGAAATCAGTCAGGATAGTAAAGTTTAAAGAGATGTGTTTTGAGTGAAGTTTTGAAGGCAGTGGTGATCTTGTTAATTTGTCTAAGAACTATTTACATGTCGAGCCATGGACAGCTACCCAGCAGTATCATTTATCGATCAGAAGGGGGGGGGGGGGAAATCAGTCGGGATAGTAAAGTTTAAAGAGATGTGTTTTGAGTGAAGTTTTGAAGGCAGTGATGATCTTGTTAATTGTGAATGTGTAGTGGAAGAGAATTCCATTGTTTGAGGGCACAGAAAGCAAACGATCATTCACCTTATGTTTTTGTGTGACAGAAATAATACTCGCGTCTGTGGAGGAGCGAAGCTGTCAAAGGGGTGAATAGACAGAGAGAAGTTCGGTTAGATAGGAAGGGGAGGAATTAGAGAAAAAGTTGTGGCAGAGAACAAGTTGTGACAGAGAACAGAGAGTTTGTAGTCAATCCGTGCTTGTACATGGAGCCAATGAAGTAGTGGTGTGACGTGATCACATTTTTTTGCCTTTAGAATTACCCTAGCAGCTGAGTTTTGAACCTTTTGTAATTTTTCTAGGAAGTGTTTTGGTGAACCTGAAGAGAGTTACAACAGTCAAGACGAGAGAGATTTAGAGCACAGACTAGGATTTTTGTTGCACTAACTGTGAGGTAGTGGTGGGTGGAGCTGATCTGACAAATAGCGGTGTATGCAGAGTGACAAATATGAGAGATATGATTATCGAGAGACATGTTATTAGACAGAATATAACCAAGATTCATAGCGGAGAATGTGAACTGTATGTCGGAGTTACCCACATGAAATGAAGTGGGGAGAGTTGACTTAATGATGATTTGTGATCGTGATTAAGGAGTGCTTCCATTTAGTCATCGTTAAGCTTCAACTTGCTGAGTGTCATCCATGTCTTGACATTATCAATGATCTCCTGCAAAGTCCGGACAGCAGAATCGACAAGAGAGGGATGGGTATGCTTGTATAGCTGTGTGTCATCTGCGAATGGCTGGCTCTCCAGAGCAAGAGGAGCAGTGACCTGATATACATTGTGAATAGAGCCGGGCCCAAAACGGACCCCTTTGGCACTCTGTACACCAAGTCAGCACTGCTGGAGAGACAGCCATTGACAGCTTCAAGCTTTTACCAATAGAAACTGCCTATGTATTTTTATTACTATTACTATGCCTAAGTATTTATTCAGTCGGCAATGGTCTTGGACCTCTGACTTGGGGTTCAACTCAAGTTTGTAATATAATTATAAGCATAAGTTATAAGAATGCTTTATTTAGGCCTAAATTGTAAATGAATGTCAATTTAAACAATTTTACTAATGTTTTAGAATAGATCTAGGCCCATGCCTATGATGTGAATGTCCACTATTGCCACTAAGTCTAAACTAAATTTAAAAAATGGGTTAATTATATTTATATTCATATTATTATTATTCATTTTCAAAATGAAAAGCCTAAGGCCTAAGGCTAAGGACATGAAATTTGTTTTTTTAAATGATTGAAACTAAAAAAAAAAACGGAAGAAAAAAAGTTTATTATTATTAATATAGGCTAATAATAGATTTAATAGTATACTTTATACCTCTCACAAAGTGACTTACAATAGTCAATAGTTACTATATAAATTTAATATTATATTCATAATAATAATTAGCCTACTAATTATTAATTCTACAAGTATGACTAGTATACTACTAGTATGAATGAGTATGAGTATGATTAAAAATGATGAACCAGATGACAAACCCTCCAACTCACCACCACCACTCCTTTTCAAGAACAACACACCTGAAACATACTGTTAGTTTTCAACCGAGAATCTTCAACCCACTGCTACGTATCTGTCTACTCCTACACAGTGCACTCCCTCTCTTCTCCCCTGACTCTGAGACTACTGACTCTACCTGGTACTATCTACGTTTTATATTGTTTTTGTAGCAGATAAAACCGTTATTACAAATGTCTAAGTTTGAGGTTAACATTATCACACCAAAATTTACATTGCATCAATAACTTACACACAATAAGAACTAAGAATTTAATAATCCAATGAAACTTAACTGGGTAAGTTCCCCATCAACACCTATGCTCTTTACACTTTATTTTAGCAAGCAATGAAAACCTGTTTCCTTTTTCGGTACATATGACCTTTAGCGGAAATAACCTCCCATTGAAAAAATTACCAGGTCAGAGTTTGAGATACTTGACAGGATTTTTTTAAAAGTTAATAAGAAACATCCCCATTGGCCACTGATGGTATTTCATAACGGTAATGAACTCATAAGTTAAAGCCAAATTTTGATCTGAATTTCATTATCTAAAGATTGAAAGGAAATAAAATTCCAAGATGTTTCAGACCTTTAACTTTAAAATAATAGGCAAATATTTGTTATATTATAAGTATGGATTGAATATAGACAATATAGAATTTATAGTGGAATTGGGGCAACATTTAAAATCAGAATATAAATAATATTATATAAAATATATGCCTAGGTTCTTAGGCTATATATATCCATACAGTAATAGTTATAATATCTTAATATCTTGAGCAGCTCCATGTGAAGTATGCAGACTGAGAATATATGTTTATTTTTTTTGGCTTTGAGAGACAGTATAGTTCATTGTGAATCTGAATCTGATCCTCTGGAGGTCAAGGGGCAAAACTTATATTTTGAAAAATGAAATATAAATTTCAAATTTAACAAATAATATATAAAATATGCCGTATTATGTTAAAACTTTTAGTGTTAATATTTCGGAGCAAGTCCCAAAATTTAACGAAAACGGAAGATAATTCTTTGATTATTTAACAATTATTATTTTTCAAATTACCTCCCTTCAGATTAACACATGAAACAGCATGAAACATTTTGTAAAAAAATAAAATACAAGAAAATGCTTGGAAAGCTCGGTATTTTCTAAATTTTACAATTTCAGAGAAATTAAATACTTCTAGAGAATGCACTATGACCACTTACCTAGCATATAGACCAATCGGCCGACGGAGAAGTCTTAGAGCTGCTAGATTGACTTACATTATTAAGATACCCCGAATTGTGTTTCCACGCTCCAGTTTATTATATTTCTTGGATTATCATCTGATCTCTTAGAACTTCGAGATACGCCAAAAAAAAAAAAATATTTACCACACAATGTAGAAAAGGGCCTCAAACCTTGTGAGCGGGGGGAGGTGGGGGGGGGGGGTGTTGGCAAACCTCCCCACCCCCTCCAGCATCAAAAGTCATTCAGCTTGTGGGGGGGAGGGGGGGGACAAGACTTAAGATTCAAGGCATTTCACTGGATCTTATCAATAGCACACAATGGCGTGTCTCTTGTCACTTGGCCATTTGCTGAGCTTTCATTGAAAGTGTAGACAGCGCCGGTATTCACTGGCGAGTCATTCGATTCTCATCGGTTTCGACCGAACAGGTTGTTGAAAATCCGTCCATAAGTTCCGTCGCATGAAAAATAAAATTAAAAATTCAAACAATTCATTCTTCCTTCTGTCACAGAGGCACTGTTGGGCTTCAGCTGGCCCAGGTTGGCGTCTGCGAACCTAATGTGACAAACCAGTATCTGCTTCTGTATTACGATTTAAACTTTAAAAAAAAAACACCTTTTTTTTTAAATCATACATTTTTTACTCACAAATAAGCAGGGAGGTGGGATGGAAAGGGATTTTAAAATATTTTTTGTATTATCAAAGACTTTCTTTCTAATTGCATTTCCATCTTGTGATTGGAGCGTTATTTTTTTATATTTTTTTTTGTTGACATGCGATAAATTTTTGGTCAGTCGATGGTTTTCTCGTGCAGTGGTCACCTTAGAGGCGTTGATCGTCTCTTTACAACTGAGTTGTGTCTGCATCGCGCCATCTTCGTTCCACGGTGTGTAAGTAGGCGCGCTCATGTAAGACCTGTAGGACTTAGGGGATTTAAAATGAAAAAAAAGTATATAATACTTCTCTTGTCGATAATATAAAGATTAAAATTTCAGTAGTAAAAAGTAGGAAATATAAAATTATATAATAAAATAATTTTTAAAAAAATATTTCTATAAAAAGTGGAGTTCAAACGCACTTAATTAGTAAGAGAATAATGACATATTCTTTAAATGCATCACGCAAAGACAGCTGTGCACAAAATATTAACAAGAATTAATAAAAAATTAAACATATGTAAGTTTTGTCCACATTCAATTCGACTCCCTTCGCTGCATAGTTTGCTCATCTACACTCCTGCACAGTTTTTACTTTGCGTACTGAATTGTAAGAAAATTTAAAATATATTCTTATTTTTAGTACGTTTTACTTCGTCTCTGATAACAGTTTATATATAGGGGGCCTATGTTAATGATGGATTGGCATGATAGGAGGAGGGCTGCACATTGTCTTTTGAACTCTCTGTGAAACTCCACCGACGTGTGTAAGTAAAATCTCCTGTATACACACAGATCCAATATTCAATGGACACACACAAAAATTAACCATCCTTGGTTATTATGAAGCATTCGTTCATGGGTTCGTGAGCGCGGCTTAAAGACTGCGTTATGACAATCACTCACTTACTCGATTAACAGCCAATACTATGGATCACATAAAGAAAAGATAACAATAGATAGAAAATTGCTGCTTAGAGAGACCGCATTGATGAAATCGCTGATCAAATTAAGGGCCCCCAGAAATAGTAGTCCGTTACGGGGAAGAAAAGGGGTGGTGTATGCTAAACTGGGATGACCTTTATCGCCTCAACCCCCCCAGGAGACGAGGAGTGAGCCTCCTGGTTCGCCGGTATGCATTTTTCATCATGGCATACTATGTCCTGCTATTAAAAGTCAGTCCGATATCGATCTGCTGAAGCTTTAACGATACCACAGAACAGCCCCCCCCCTCCTTTTTTTCCAGCTGACAGCTGTGATACCAGCTTTGCGTTTTATTATAGTTGGGATGTTGTTTTTTGTTTGTTTGTTTGTTTGTTGTTGTTTTTTTTTTTTTTGTTGTATTTTTGGAATTAAGTCTCCAGGAAAACATATATTATCAGTCAGATGGTAGGCATGCGTGTTATCGAAAAGATTCCTTGTTCATATATTATATATAAGAATGAGCTGTGCAGACCGTAACGCCAAAGAACCGAACATATTTAAATACGTTCGGATTCTAAAGAAAGGCATCATAAATATTTTCTATTATTTTACGGAAATCGAATAAATTTAAGTGCGCAAAAACTATCTTATATCCGCTTTTATTTTAGTAAAAGTTTAAGTATTATTATTAATAATTACAAATACATTTAAAGTATCAACTAAGGAACTATTTTAAGCATTTTATATGTGTTTGAACATTATGAGAAAAAAATATGATCAAAGAATGACACCAGAATCACATTTATCGGGAAAACCCAAAAATCAGTTGTTTTTAGTGCGTTGTTGATATTGCGAAATAAAATATAAAATTAATTGGTTCTAAATAAACACGCAACTAACGTCATAGCGCGAATCGCTTATTTTAGCCCAAACTCTTAAGTTTCTTTGATTCAATAGTTGTGCGCTACAAAAATGATTATGAATTTCCCCCTTCTTTAAAGTAAAATTAATCAATATAATTGATTAAAATTGTTAATAAATATATTTAAATCCTATGGTATTAAATTTGTGAGGAAAAAAAATGTTACATTCTCTTATTATTACAAATAAACATATGTTTACCAATTAAGAAAATCAATGGCGTTAACAAAAGGAGGGTACATTTATATAAGTATACCCATGAATATCAAAACCCAATCATTTTACACACTTTAAAAATTAATTTTGATAAATGTAGATGGGTTAATATTTTCTTTCGAAAAAAATGAAAATATATTTTTTTGTTTTTACTTTGCGAAAAGTAAAGTGGGTGTGTATTTTTATGAAATAACAATAAAAAAAGAAACACCTAAGTCTGTCATAGACGTGGAAAACGGTTGCGAGATTCTTCTTTAGATAAAAGAATTCTTTGTTTTACGATTTACTGATAATGCATATTTTTAAAAAAAAGCAAAAGGTAGTTTAAATTTTTGATGAAGATATCAATATAGAAAAATCCGTTAATATAAAATATATTTATATTATATGTGGAGTTTTGTTGTAAATTTAAGAATATGTTTTCACAATTTTAGCTCAAGGGCACGAAAAGGGGTAAAACTTAAGAATTTCTCCAGCGTTGAAATCGTCCGTCAATTAATTTCTTTGGTGACAAATTTGATATAATTAGTGATAATTTAGAAAGGGTAATTTAAGGTCATGTTTAGAGAGAGAAAAAAATGTAGTTGAGAGGTGTGAAAGGGAGTAGGGTATCGTATAATAAATACCAGATAAATACTTCTTAAAACTTAATGATGTTAGAAACGTAAATATCATTACATATAGATACTTTTTTTTTTTTTTTTAAAGGAAAGAATTGTGATGAGTTTTTGCAATAGCAGGTAGAAATTATCGCAAAGGACCTACCATTATTATCCCGATAATATCGGGTCATATATTCAAGTAGAAATAATAACACAAACGTATCAATCCATTGTATAGGATTGGAAACTTACAGGCACTGTCGGATCAGTTCCGGCACATCCCATTTTAATATATTTAGGTTACGTTTAACGTTACCCTTAAGTTAATTGTGATGGCAACTTACGTTCAGAAGAGTGTGGTACTCGCCCTACTCGAAATGTTTTAAGCTCTGGCATAGGAAGAGAATTGGGGGGGGGGGAGCACAGAGGGCGCTTGAACTCGTGGGGCGGCATTTTCGATCCACCGAATGTGGTATAATTCATATGGGTTAGGTTTCGCCTGTAACCTGTCATATAATATGTTTGAAGGTTTTCGTGATTGAGAAGGGGTTTAAGGGGAGGGGGTTCAAATTAAGGACTGCCCCGGGCGCTGCAAACATTATCAACTTTAGTATCACAGTATTTACGATAAACATATGGTAATGGGTTTGATGAAAACAGAGATAGTATCAATATGGTATAACCTTGGTTTAATTTAAATATATTTTTTAAATGTATGTCGGTATTTTTATCATGGGAAATAGTTTAGCTTAAATTAATATAAACTACACCCAAGACGCGCTAATCTACAGGGTGGCCCGAAAACGTGATAACTTCGCTTTGTTGCCGGAAGCTTAAACGAGGCGCCAACGCCTACCAAAAGGCGTTGAGGAGTGGGGAGAGTTGGTTGGGGTGGGGTGGGGTGGGGTGGTGGGGGCGGGGAGAGATTTAACATGTTTTCTGATTAGCGTAATAATTTTCATACAACTGCCAATGACACAACGTTATATTTAATACAATTATAGAACCCTTTGTAACGAGATGTTCCTACTTGTTGTCTGGGCCACCCTGTAGATTAGCGCGTCTTGTTTCGTAGCTCACAGTCACAGCCTCAAATTTCTCAGATTTTGTCTGGGCCACCCTGTAGATTAGCGTGTCTTGTTTCGTAGCTCACAGTCACAGCCTCAAATTTCTCAGATTTTGTCTGGGCCACCCTGTAGATTAGCGCGTCTTGTTTCGTAGCTCACAGTCACAGCCTCAAATTTCTCAGATTTTGAATTTGATTTTCGTACCGTTTTTTTTTCGGAACTCACCACAGGGTGTAATCATTTAACGAGTTTCATTATATTATACCCTTTTCATGTATAGGCTTCATTTTCTTATAATGTGCTTGTGGAGAAATCAAATTTAAAAAAAAAATAAATGACAATACCATAACACCAAATATCCTTACAAACCCGGTCATGTACAGTCTTGTACACGCATGTAATCAGTAAACTTCAAGTTGATTCGCGTCAACACCGGTAAAACTCGGTAGTTTACAACAAAATGTTGCGCTACGCTTCACACAAATCATGTTGTTCCCGACAAACTGGTTTCACACACATGATGTCTTTAAAATAGAAATTAATTAAAGTTTGCAAACACGGTTTGTTATTTCTCCTCCCCCCCCCCCCCCTCCCCCCCAACCCGGTTCAATGGTAATTTAGGTGTTTTCCAATCTCGCCTGGGCGCCACTCCAAACACGTGACGACGCATCGTCTGCTCGGTGCTGCTACACAACCAAATAAAAAATATAAAAAAAACCCACCATCGCGTCATGTTTGTCCTCCTTATTTTGTCGCCTCTCACCCTTCCCTCCGCCACCCGCCCGAAAATGGATGTTTTTTTTTTGTTTTTTTTTATACAAGCGCTGTACAAAAGGTTGGGTAAATAGACGAACATGATTGGAGGGCCGTGTTGTATACTGATTGTGTATAAGGAGTGATATCTGAAGTAGGGAAAATAACCGAGTGCTGGTCAGATCTATTGTATATCAGCGGACATATCAGAAGTGGGGGAAATAGCCAAGTGCTGGTCAGACCTATTGTATATCAGCCGACGTATCGGAAGTAGGGGAAATAACCAAGTGTTGGTCAGATCTATTGTATATCAGCAGACATATCAGAAGTGGGGGAGTGCTCCAGCTGTGAAATTGTAGGCGAAACCATCGACACATCAAGAGGGACACTATTAACTGGCAAGTCGTATGCGGTTGTTACGAACGTTCAAAAAGATGTACACATCGTCTTCAAGAGAGACAGTGACGTATGCTTCTTGCAACTCTTTCATTTAAAGGAAATCGGCTAAATCCCAGAAAGTGTTAATACAACATTCCCAGCAACTATTTCCACAACTTTCATACAAGTAATTTCGTCTCTCGCCCCAATTCCTAAGTATTATATCCACAACTTTCCCGTTGAGCTAATTATGGCAACACTTCTATTATTATTTTCTCGATGTTCACCTAATCAATATCCCGACAGTTTCTTATAAATCTTACAAACGTCACCAAAAAAAAACAAAAATTGCTATTTTCTACCCAAGAGCTAATTTTACAACTTCCAACAAACAATCTTTTACAAACCCCATTATCACAACTTTTTCCACAAAAAAATCAACTGTTTTCATAACTGTCTCACAGCATTTTCACAACGTTCCATACGAGAACCAATATTGAAACAAAATCTTACTGCACCGGTAGAAACCAACCATCAATGTAGGTTATCTGTGGTGTTTACATTGCCTACAAAACTTTGAATTCCCCATCAATGAGCGAGAGCTTGAAGGCCACAGGCGAACTCTTTTTGTTGTTATCACAACACAATGGGAACGAACAAATGCAAATCTCTATCGGTAAAAAGATAAAAAAAACAAAAAAACAAACAAGAAACAACTATGAAACAAATATGCTTTAGAAACGTGAAATTTAAAAGGAAGTGGGTTTTTTTTAACGAAAGCGCAGCGCAATCAATATTTAATTAAATTAAAACAACTGATGATGGAAAGCCATCAAAATATGGGCCATTGTTTTATGTAAAGAAAAATTACAGTAACACCTATTTATAAATTTCTGAACTATGAAAATAAGATATTAATCAACATTTCCACATGGCAAGCTTATTTGAAAAAAAAAATATTTCCTTATTTATTTATATTTGATGTTCCTGCCTCGATTGTGACATTACGACCGAGTTATCATAGAAGAAAATCAAAATATGACGCAATATCTTGCATGATGTTATTTTCTTTACAAACCTAAATAACGTTTAATTTTAGGTATTTACAAAAAAAAAAGTCTCTGTTTGGATGTTTACAGAGCATCAGAAGTAACGCTCACAGGACTAGTGACCATCCATCAAGCACGTGTTCGATTAATCGATGAATTTATCCGTTTCTTTGTTCGTGGGGGGGGGGGTTCTAAATTTGAAATTACTTCTCTAAGCTTCAACATTTTACACACTTCCGTTTACTTCTCGGCTTAGTTTTTTTTTTCATTAAACAACTTTATCTTCCGATCATTCAGCCCATACACATTTCATGGATTGGTTTAATTCACGCAACGGCAACCTTTCTACCGTCACCACGTTTGCTAATTTATTCTCTTTCATTCGCCAAAGTCGGCCATCGATTGTAATCTACTAGTTAAAATTGATTGACGCCCTACACAGCCCCTAAATATGAGGACGCCCAGTGAACAGACACATTTATTGAATGTACACGAATAAATGGATTACAAAAAAAAAAAATATATATTTTGAATTGATCTATTTCCAAAAGGACGGCTCGGTTTAATGGATAGATGATCAGATTTATTTTTAAAGAAATTAAAATAAATGCCTGTATTAATTAAATGGTAAAGCAGGCCTGCACAACATACGGCCCGCGGGCCGCACGTGGCCCGCCTGCATCCACTTTATGGCCCCCGAGGTAACGAAAAGCTCTTTATTCTTATTATTTTCTTTACAGCTTTTCCCCTGACCTATATTCTTTTGGCCCGCACAAGTCCTGTCCTATTTTCTTTCGGCCCGCACAAGTTTTTCATAATGTATTACGGCCCGCCTTACAGTTTGAGTTCTGCAGACCTGTGGTAAAGGAGTGGATAGTAGATATGACACAGAAAAGTTTGCTCGAGAAATGCTTGGTCGTGACCCCCCCCCCCCCCCCCCCCCCCCCCCCAAAAAAATAAATAAAAAATGCGCTGGATGTTCAGTCAGGAGAACATCTTTGAAGTAACTGATGGCTGAAGGGAGATATAATTACGAATAAAATCCTGTTTTTTTAAAATAATATTTGTTGCCAAAAAATGTTTGGTTTAGATATTCAACGAACGGTCCTGAAATGGCCGCTGACGTTTGGAAAGTGTTGTAAAAAGTGTTATGGTATATTTGGGAGTAAAATTAAACAACCCCCCTAAAAGCTAAGTTTTACGTACACATAGGCGTAGCGAGAGTGTTTGGCGCCCGGGGACAAGATTCGCGCCCAGGGGCAAGATTCTTTTTAAAGCGCACCCTTTTCTTTTTCAACTCTCAAACCCTTTATTTTCATCAATAAAAGAATATCAAATCACATTTTGGCGCCCCTAACTAGCTGGCGCCCGGGGACATTTTTCCACCTGCTCCCCTTCGCTACGCCTCTGTACGTATAAATACGTCATATGCATTTTTATTTGCATTTATGTAATTGTACGCGATTTATTATTTATGTGATTGTAGCAACTTATTTTTGTTAAGAGAATGGTTTTTATCAAACCTAGTGCATGTAAAACTTAATAAACTAAATATATATTGAAACCCAATAAATACGTCACAAATACAAAGCTCATAGCAACAGCAACATAATTAATCTCCACGCCAAATTGTGCACCCTTTGAACAAATCATATTTTATTCATCCCCCCCCCCCTGAATAAACAGGAAAAATAGATTCTTGAGGGTTAGTGGTGGGTGTAGTGCTGAACATTTGATAGAATGTGCTGTCATCGGCAACGAGTCTTATGGCAAAGTTTCAGTTCGATAGGATGACGGCAAGTGGGTCAATTAGCCGTCCGAAGATTTTGCACCCCCCCCCCCCCCCCAAAACAACAACAACCAGACAGCACAAGAACATAAGCAAAGTTCATATGAAGGAGTTAATAATCGAAGTAGAAGGAATGGAAAGACAGTTTTTAACGTATTAGTTTGCCTGAAATGCAAAAAATGCATTATGATAACAAGGACAATGGGGTAATAGTTCATCCCATAAACAATTCTGAAGCCGCATTATGATAACAAGGACAATTGGGTAATATTTCATCCCATAAACAATTCTGAAGCCTTGGCTCCTATACTTTTGACTTCGAGTCGTAGATAGAAGAACCGTTTTTCGCCACCGCGCCCAGCCAGAGGTAGGTAAGTGGTAAGTAGGTATAACGTGATAGAGAGGGAAGAAGTTGCATACAACTGATTTGAGCATAGTGACTACGGTCTTGGGAGTGGGTGAGTGTTGTGGGGACACATGTGGTAAGAGAGGGGGATGTTTCAGATGGATTCGGAGCCCAATCAATGAAATTGCCAAGCGCTTTCCTCATCGAGGGACCTTTCTATACATTAGCCGGGGGAGCTCCACAGGTCCACTAATCATGACTGTTGGTCAGTGCGTAGGCATATAATTAATTTACTGGCCTAATGTTTCTCTTGGCTAGTGACCACAACCGATTGAGAGCACTCACAGTTTTCATGGCTTCACTCTTATCCTGGGTCAGTGGGGGTGTCACAGAGGAGTGGGGTGTAAAGGCGCTAGAGAGGGTTTGGGTGGAGTCATGGTAAAGAAGGGTGAGATAAAGTGGTTGTACTGAAGCGTGGGATGGAGGAGTTGCACAGAAGAGTTGGATGGAGTGGTAGTACAGAAGCGTGGGGATGGAGTGGTAGTACAGAAGAGTTGGATGGAGTGGTAGTACAGAAGCGTGGGGATGGAGTGGTAGTACAGAAGAGTTGGATGGAGTGGTAGTACAGAAGCGTGGGGATGGAGTGGTAGTACAGAAGAGTTGGATGGAGTGGTTGTACAGAAGAGTGAGATTGAGTAGTTGTACAGAGGCGTGGGATGGAGTGGTAGTACAGAAGATTTGGATGGAGTGGTAGTACAGAAGATTTGGATGGAGTGGTAGTACAGAAGAGTTGGATGGAGTGGTAGTACAGAAGCGTGGGGATGGAGTGGTAGTACAGAAGAGTTGGATGGAGTGGTTGTACAGAAGAGTTGGATGGAGTGGTAGTACAGAAGCGTGGGGATGGAGTGGTAGTACAGAAGAGTTGGATGGAGTGGTTGTACAGAAGAGTGAGATTGAGTAGTTGTACAGAGGCGTGGGATGGAGTGGTAGTACAGAAGATTTGGATGGAGCAGTTGCACAGAAGAGTGGGATGAAGTGGTTGTAGAGAAGAGTGGGATGAAGGTGTTGACAGCACGGTGGGATGGGGTAGTTTTACAGAAGAGCGGGATGGAGTAGTTGTACAGAAGAGTGGGATGGAGTTGTAGTACAGAAGAGTGAGACGGAGCGGTTGTGCACAAGAGAGGGATGGAGTTGTAGTACAGAAGAGTGGGATGGAGTAGTTGTACAGAAGAGTGGGATGGAGTGGTTATACAGAAGAGCTTTTATGTGATGCAACTCATTGTCTTCAAGTTACGGACTGTCATTGGTCAAGACGGATCTTTATGGGGGCACCAAAAGGCTGATACACAACTCACTGCGCTTCAAAGCGACACACCCGGAAAGATCTTTCGAACCGTTCCGAAGCAATTAATCAATTTCCGTGAGTTTTTTTACTTGAGAGATACTTAAAAGTATCTGAACTTCTTATGGGATGGGGTGGTGCATTAATGACATTGATCCGCCTCCACTTTACAACCAGTGAAGTAGGCATCTATACTTTACGAAGCATTTTTTTGCTGCCCTTAAACTAAATGCGATAGTCGCATGGACGAAACGGCTATATTGGAACTGATCTACCAGATGTATAGTTTCAATAAGGCGTATCCCCTAGAAAGAACCATTACCCTGTTTATTGATTTCCTACATATCTCTCTGTTCTCCGAATGCCGTGTTTTTTTTTATTCTTTGAAACTACTCTGGTTTGAATGGGACATCCTGCAACAGGATCTTGAAATCAATTCAGTATTGCGTTATGGCAAAGGTTTCCCCCCGTAATAACAGCTACCACAAGAGGGACTATGGCGGATGTTGAGGTCTGGGTATATTGGGGACGGGGCCGGTGGGTTGGCGCTGAGAAAACCAGAGTGCTCGCCCTTACTTGCTAAATTGATTCCTCTGTTCGAACTTTCGTCAATCGCCGGAAGTTCACCGACCTGAGTGGCTCTTGTGGCCGTCTGAAAAGTTGAGGATTGGTCTGGATCGTGTCGACCGTTTAAGGGAGAACCGTCGACAGCCAGCCAAGACAGATCACATACTCGGTCAGATAAAAAAAAAAATCATTTTATAAACAGGGATCAAAACTTTTGAGCACTTTTTCAATGGTGGCCCACTGATGAGGAAAGATGAGGAGGGGGAATTTAATATTCAGCTGGGAGCTGAAAATAAACCATGGTCAAATTTTCCTGCACATGCCATCGTGTTTCTAGTCTCATGGAGAAAAAAAAACAACAACTTTCTAATTTTTCCAGATTCTGAATTAAAATAAAAACACGTTTCTCAAAACAATAATAATGAGATATCGATGTGTTCAACCCTATGAGGCACCGATGTGTTCAACCCTATGAGGCACCGATGTGTTCAACCCTATGAAGCATTGATGTGTTCAACCATTTGTAAAACACCGATGTATTTAATCAACCATACGATGCACCGGTGTGTTGAACCATATGAGACACCGATGTGTTCAACCGTTTTAAATCTACTCACATTATCCAGTCCATAAGAATAGCCAGGGCATGCTCCGAACAATTGTATTACTGCTTATCCACTGAGATCAGTATCAAGCCCAGAGGCATCTGAGCACAGTAGCCAGTCCAGAAGCATAGCTAGGACATCTTCTAAACAATTGTATTACTGCTTATCCACTGAGCGCAACATCCAGACCAGGAGAATAGCTAGGACATGTTCTAAACAATTGTATAACTGCTTGCCATTGAGCAGGTAGCCTACACACTAGGCACCATTACATTTTCAAAAGATAACGAACACAGCTGAAAATGTAATTGTTTTCGTTGATCTGATTTTTATCACATCTGATTAAAGAAGCGCTCGACTATGCGACTGTCTTTGAATATCTGTTCTTTTGTTTTGTTGGTCGATCTGTCTGTCGATATGTCTTTGGCACATTGAATGTATGATTGATTTACTCCATGTTCGTACATAAAAGTCACGCGTACCAAATTCTTGAAAAAGAATAATAACAGTTTCGTTTCATTTATTTCCTATTCATAGGAAACGTAAAATCGGAGACCATAAAGAATAAATCATGTGTAAATTTGATCAAGAAAACAAGATGACACTGACGTTTCGGCAGAACGCTTTCCTCTGCGAACGAAACAAAAAAAAGGGGGGGGGGGGGGGAAAAAACCCATCTGTAACACCTTTGCTTGACAGGAAGGACCCTAAATTTTCTAGGGATTTCTTGGATTTCTGCACGGTCTTAGAATGATGGTAAGGAGGCTCTGGTTATTTAAATTTGATCAAGAAAACAAGATGACACTGACGTTTCGGCAGAACGCTTTCCTCTGCGAACGAAACAAAAAAAAGGGGGGGGGGGGGGAAAAGAACCATCTGTAACACCTTTGCTTGACAGGAAAGATCCTAAATTTTCTAGGGATTTCTTGGAATTCTGCACGGTCTTAGAATGATGGTAATGAGGCTCTGGTTATATGGGAGTAGTGCCAAATTTTCAAAATGTAAAAATTTGAATGGCGAGATATTGAAAATCACGATAATGGACTTGATATCTTAGCAAAACTTTGTAGTCGCCGAAGTCCGTTTTGAGAATAGATTAATTTTTCATAGATCCATAGGTAATTTCCAAAATATATGCGTTCTCAGTTATCAGGTCATCCCGGAAACTCTTACTGTTCACCTTTAAATATTCGAACCCTGATAAGCACTACACATTGACCGCATGGTAATAAAAGAGTCGACTGCACATTGCGCACAGTTCGGTGCGCGACGGTGCATTGTGAGACATTGGGGTGCGAGACGCTGCGGTCAAAGACGGCGTGGTGAGAGACCTAATTGGAGATTAGCTTTACGTAACAAGTGATTATGTTGTGTGAAATCAATGGTCTGTATTTGACGAATTCTAGCATGATGACTGGAGTTTCTTCTCCATGTCTTGGCAGAATTTGATCAGATTTCAATCAATACCGTAACAGGTTTTTATGCCTTGAGATGGCGTCACTGATTGAAAGACATAATGAGAGTGGCAGATGTCAGGATAAGACTGTGTGTGGTGGAGCTATTGGTGAGTTTGACCCTTTTCAGACTTGCATGAAGAAAAAAAAAGAAGAAGATATGAAGATATCAAAGGTTAGCAATTAAAACTTGAGAATTGATCATGGTATCTCCATGTAACTTTTTTTATGGATCCGCCGCTGATGTCAACGGTGCAACGGACATCATTGTTGGGGAAAACTTAAGCTGTAGAGGTCAGAATGATTGACAGATCGCTTATTGGTGAGAAGTGGTTGCTGGGCGTATGAGCCACCCTTTTGATGTTATCCGTAGGGTTGATTCTTCTCTTCGCTATATGACTTAATTCTTGCGGTGATTCTCAAGCTTTTCGGCAAAGATTTGTGATTTATATTCATGTCCAGTCATAGTGGAATGTGTGTATATCTACTTGTCCAGCGACATGTGTGTATAAATACATGTCCATTCATAGTGGAATGTGTGTGTATCTACTTTTCCAGCGAAATGTGTGTATATCTACTTGTCCAGCGACATGTGTGTATAAATACATGTCCAGACATAGTGGAATGTGTGTGTATCTACTTTTCCAGCGAAATGTGTGTATACCTACTTGTCCAGCGACATGTGTGTATAAATACATGTCCAGTCATAGTGGAATGTGTGTGTATCTACTTTTCCAGCGAAATGTGTGTATATCTACTTTTCCAGCGACATGTGTGTATAAATACATGTCCAGACATAGTGGAATGTGTGTGTATCTACTTTTCCAGCGAAATGTGTGTATACCTACTTGTCCAGCGACATTTGTGTATAAATACATGTCCAGTCATAGTGGAATGTGTGTGTATCTACTTTTCCAGCGAAATGTGTGTATACCTACTTGTCCAGCGACATGTGTGTATAAATACATGTCCAGTCATAGTGGAATGTGTGTGTATCTACTTTTCCAGCGAAATGTGTGTATACCTACTTGTCCAGCGACATGTGTGTATAAATACATGTCCAGACATAGTGGAATGTGTGTGTATCTACTTTTCCAGCGAAATGTGTGTATACCTACTTGTCCAGCGACATGTGTGTATAAATACATGTCCAGACATAGTGGAATGTGTGTGTATCTACTTTTCCAGCGAAATGTGTGTATACCTACTTGTCCAGCGACATGTGTGTATAAATACATGTCCAGTCATAGTGGAATGTGTGTGTATCTACTTTTCCAGCGAACATAGTGGAATGTGTGTGTATCTACTTTTCCAGCGAAATGTGTGTATACCTACTTGTCCAGCGACATGTGTGTATAAATACATGTCCAGTCATAGTGGAATGTGTGTGTATCTACTTTTCCAGCGAAATGTGTGTATACCTACTTGTCCAGCGACATGTGTGTATAAATACATGTCCAGACATAGTGGAATGTGTGTGTATCTACTTTTCCAGCGAAATGTGTGTATACCTACTTGTCCAGCGACATGTGTGTATAAATACATGTCCAGTCATAGTGGAATGTGTGTGTATCTACTTTTCCAGCGAAATGTGTGTATACCTACTTGTCCAGCGACATGTGTGTATAAATACATGTCCAGACATAGTGGAATGTGAGCATATCTACTTGTCCAGACATAGTTGGTGATGGCGGCCCTCCCACTTTCAGGATTTCCGTTTTAAACTATTTTGAAAAATCAGTTTTAATATTAATGGAATGGGAAATCGCTCAATCGCCCGCAGGTTCCACGCATGCGCATCCAACAAGATGATTCAGAAATGAAGCCAATATTCTTTTGCTGGAGAAATTTCGTTTAAATGAAAAACAATCGTGTTTTAATAGCACATTGATCTAATGGCAGCTACATCCGACGTTTGGAATAGGGGGGTGGGAGGGTATCTAGAATTGATGGTGAATTTTAGTGCAGACTCCTTTGACTGGTTCATTGCATTACCTTTAAAATCAAATCTAATACTTAATTTTTGATCATGTCATCACTTTATACCAGAGGTGTCCAACCCGCGGCCCACGGGCGGCATGCGGCCCTGGGTGGTTATGAAAGCGGCACAAAAACGACTTGATGCGATTGAGACTAAATGTATGGGTGACAGTAAAATGTCACTGAAAGAATAACGACTTTGGTGTCGTTAAAAGACACGATAAAATCAAGAGACGTAAACGAAGCAGTCAAACAAACGTGATAAAGTGATGTCCTTTGTCCATTGTGAACATGCCTGGTAGAGCTACTGGTGGTGGCCCGGCCATGATGGTCAAAGAGATGCAGTTGTCAAATTAATAGAGGACGATGCCATGGCCTTCATTAAATGAACGTATAATGAGATATCGCTGCACAGTACAACAAGAAAATGAATTCGGAAGGCTGTAAATTTAATAAGGTCTTATGGATCTTCATTGCCGATTTCAGGAGTTAAATTTATGGATGCAGACTTTTGGAACATCATGCTGACTAGGGGCACATTATGCTGACGCTGAGGACATGATGGTGACTATGGGAACATGATGGTGACTATGGGAACATGATGGTGACTATGGGAACATGATGCTGTCTATGGAGAAATCATGTTGGCGATTGATTGATTGATTGGATATTTATATAGCGCTGGTATCCATGCCACTTTAGCATGCTCACTGCACTCTGGTTTTCTTAAATCTATTTAACCAACAAAGTTTTTTAGTGCTTATTAAATTATTTTTTATCATTTTCAATTCCCTTAAAAGATTGAGTCAAACTGTTCCATAATTTTGGCGCTAACGCTTCAAACGAGCGCACTACGTAAGACTTTTTTCTGTGGTCATCCGCACTGGGAACATGATGGTCACTGTGGGGACATGATGCTGACAATGGTGACATCATTTATTTATATAACAGCTGAGAACTTGTGTAACTAGACAGCTTAAAAGGGTGTGTAACTAGACAGCTAAAAGGGTGTGTAACTAGACAGCTAAAAGGGTGTGTAACTAGACAGCTAAAAGGGTGTGTAACTAGACAGCTAAAAGGGTGTGTAACTAGACAGCTAAAAGGGTGTGTAACTAGACATCCCAAAATTTGTGTAACTAGACATCCCTAAATGTGTGTGACTAGGCAGCTTAAAAGTTTTTTGACATTGACAGCTCAAAAGTTGTGTAACTATGCTGCTCAAAGCGTTTGTAAATAGACAGCTTATCTTTATGCAACAGCAACCCTGCCATTTTGTTTGGATCGGCATTCCGCTTTGATCTGCGCGACACTTATTTAAGGACAAGACAGGTAACATAGCCACATTTGATGTATTGAGTCTACCCAAGAAGTGTTCGCCTCTTCTTCATGTCTCATAAAAATCTTTTAGGATAACCAGGAAAAAGCCAAATGAAAATTTTCAGGTCAAAAGAAAATTTCAGGGCCACAAGACTTATAAAAAGTAGCCAAATGTAAGAAATTTGGCTTTTAAAAAGGCCGATCTGGCAAGCCCTCACATCAAACCACGGTTACTAAAAGATTCTTAATCACACAATCAAACTCACTCATTTCAAAGACGCCCAAAGACTTCTATTTAAC
This sequence comes from Lymnaea stagnalis, assembly GCA_964033795.1. Taxonomy (NCBI): domain Eukaryota; kingdom Metazoa; phylum Mollusca; class Gastropoda; family Lymnaeidae; genus Lymnaea; species Lymnaea stagnalis. Next base: position 16,675 of record CAXITT010000668.1, on the reverse strand, counting down.
TATAAAACAAAAATAATGACACAGTGACATAATGAAACAATGACACGGTAATACAATGACACAGTGACACAATGACTCCATGACAACAACACGGTGACATAATTACACAACGAAGCAATGACACAGTGACACAATGACATAATAAAACAATGAAACAACGACATAATGACACAGTGGTACTATGACACAATGAAACAATGACACAGTGGCACTATGACACAATGACACAGTGATACAGTAATAAAATGACACAGTAACACAATGACACAATGAAACAATGACACAATGACACAATGAAACAATGACACAGTGACACAATGAAACAATGACACGTGAAACAATTACATAATACAACAATGACACAACGACATAATGACACTGTGGCACTATGGCACAATGAAACAATGACACAGTGACACATTGACTCAGTGACACAAGGACACTATGACATGGTGACACAATGAAACCGTGACACAATGACACAGTGACACTATGACACCGTGACACAGTGACACTATGACACCGTGACAAAATGACACAGTGACACTATGACACCGTGACACAATGACACAGTGACACTATGACACAATGCTGGGCCTGACAAATGCAGTGGAGATAAAGTGAGCTGATGCATAAATGTGTTTCTGTTCGCTACAGAGAGATGGACATCGTGGCTGTAATGAACTGACCACAATTGTCCACTGTGGCCTGACGCGAAATTCAATAATTCTAAAGTCTCCTGATGGCCCCTGCCGTTGATTGAGAAATGGGTAAGGGAGGCGATGTGAGAAGAAGGGTGGTAGGTGGTGTGAGAGTCTAGTTGGAGGATGGGAGGAGATGTGAGAGACTGGATGGAAGGTTGTGGGTGTTGTCAGAGGCTGGTTGGAGGGTGTTAGGAGGTGTATGAGGCAGCATGGACGGAGATGGCAGAGACTGTGTGGTGGGTGGTGGGAGAAGTTGGGTGTTAAGCGTTGTGTGGTGCGAGTTGATTAGGTGGTGTGAAAAGCAGGGTGGTGGGTGGTGTAAGAAGCTGCGTAGTAGGTGGTAGGTGGTGGGTGGTGTGAGAAGCAAGGTTGTGGGTGGTGTGAGAAGTAGGGTGATAGTGGTATGAGAATCAGATTGGTAGGTGGGCCGTGAGGAGAAAGCCATGGTGGTAGGTGGTGTGAGAAGCAGGGTGGTGGGTGGTGTGAGAAGCAGGATGGCGGATGGTGGAAATTATGTATGAAAGGGGAGGTAAGAAGCAAGGGGATGTGAGAGACCGGGTGGAAATGGAGAATGCAGGTTGTGTATACATTTAGATGTAACAATGGGGTTTGGGTGCAACAGTGAGTTTGAATATTGTGGCGAAATATATCAGAATTATTAAAATATCTTGATCGGATCTTTCAATCAAGTTTCGTCTTCCTTAAGAAGAACAAAATTTGTAAGTGGGAATTTCCGTATACGTTTGACTGTGTATGACGGAGGGATTCGACAACTTCTGCCTCGTGTCACAAGTGAAAGTATCTCTAGTACAGTGTCATCGCATTAAATGTCGCTACTGGTGAATATCAACCGGGCTCGTTGATCCTTGCAGTTGATGCCACACAGATCACTGGATGCTCCACCAACAACTCGAGGTTACACCGTTAGCATGATGGACATCTACTAACTTGATACTACACCAATGGCGCGGGAGGGGGGGGGGGGGCACACACCGATGACTTGATGTTACACCGGTAACCGGATGTTAAAAAGATAACGGGATGCTACAGAGATAACCGGATGCTACAATTTGATCCTTGCAGTTGATGCCACACAGATCACTGGATGCTCCACCAACAACTCGAGGTTACACCGTTAGCATGATGGACATCTACTAACTTGATACTACACCAATGGCGCGGGAGGGGGGGGGGGTCACACACCGATGACTTGATGTTACACCGATAACCGGATGTTAAAAAGATAACGGGATGCTACAGAGATAACCGGATGCTACAAAGATAACCGGATGTTACAAAGATAACCGGATGTTACAAAGATAACGGGATGTTACAAAGATAACCGGATGTTACAAAGATAACCGGATGTTACAAAGATAACCGGATGTTACAAAGATAACCGGATGTTACAAAGATAACCGGATGTTACAAAGATAACGGGATGCTACAGAGATAACCGGATGCTACAGAGATAACGGGATGTTACAAAGATAACGGGATGTTACAAAGATAACTGGACGTTACAAAGATAACTGGACGTTACAAAGATAACGGGATGTGACACCGATAGCACGATGTCGCAGCGGAAACTTGATGTTACACCGTTGACTTGATGCTACACCGGTAACTTGATGTTACACCAACAACTGTGTCGCATGCCTCAGCTTAGATCTGTCATCGCTGCCGGCAGACGTCGCGCGACTCCCGCACTCCTCGTGTGCTGGTTAGAACCGGTCGATCCCACTCTCCTGCCTTGTTGTGATATTTCTGCGAGGCTTCCTCCCCCCCTCTCCCCCAAGCTGCCTCCCCCCTTCCCCTTCCCACCCCCTTACCCTCGGTTTCCCTCAAACACACACACACACATACCCATATTTTATTCTGAGATCATAGTTTGTACAGCACGCAGCGTAGCACCACCCGACGAGGGATAGAATCAAGAGCTACAAAAAATTAGCCGGCAGATCAGTGAGAGCAAGGCGGTACGCGGGGGTACGGATAGAGAGGAGAGAGAGAGAGAGTGAGAGAGGGTAGAAAGGGGGAAAGACAGAGAGACTTCACTCCCGTGTTGACAAGTGTCACCAAGGCGAGGAGTGTGAGGACGCACCACCAACGTCTCGTGAGCATTCGGGGTTCCTTCCTCCTGTGAACTGGGGAGTGAGAGACGGACGCAGGGGGGCGAGGTGGAGCGAGCTGGAAGATCTACCGTGATTGATTATTGAATTTCAGAATGGGCAAGTGAACGGAGGACTTTCGTATCGGAGACCCCCCTCCCCCGAAGGCGGAGTTTATATATATATATGTATATATATATATATATATATATATATTTTATATATATACATATCAGTTTTAACCGTGGATAACGTCTGTGTCATCAAGGTGAGACAGACTGCTGACACAACGGAAAAGAACCGTGGATTTTTAATTGTTTAAAAACATGGAGTAAGTGAAATGAGGAAAATAATATTCCGAAACGCAAGTAAGTCATTTGCTTGTTGATTATCATTGTCATTACGCCTTGTCATTGTATCCCAAAAAATATGTTGAATTCCATATTAAGCTTTAAAGTACACGAATCGGCTATTTAGTAAAGGTCAGTGTGGCATGGCATTTGTCGTGATAGACCATACGCCAGGCTGCTTCCATTTGGGAAATAAATCATTAACACCGAATAGAGAAACAACTAGAAACCTGCACGAATAGAGTATTTTCTTAAACAGGATTGTGTTTAAAAGTATGTATTTAAGGAGGTTGTGTTTAAAAAAAGGGCGTTTTGATAGAGACCGTTGTAATAAAATGTGTTAAAATGTTGCGTTTAAAAATCTTGCGCTTAAAAAAGCCAACAACTTTGTGTTGTTAAAAAAGAGTGGGTCAAGGATTGCTCCTCAATCATTTCCCTCCCCATCAGAACAATTCTGTTGAAAGAAATAGTTTTAATGGCTGAATCTGTAGTTTTCCCCACTCACAACTGATGTTCGCGCCTGACTAAAGTCTTCTTCATGTCCAGCTCATCCTACGAGTAGACAATGGTCGTTTTTTATCTGCTTTTCTTGATGTCTCATAATTAATCTGCACTTTAACTCTGTGCAGATGTAATAATCCCAGGCTAACTCTGTACAAAACTTACAATTCCAAACTAACCCTTTACACATCTAACAATCCCAGGATAACCCTGTACACATCTAACAATCCCAGGATTACCCTATACACATCTAACAATCCGCAGGCCAACCCTGTCCACATCTAACGATCCCAGTCTAACCCTGTACACATCTAACAATCACAGGCTAACCCTGTCCACATCTAACAATCCCAGGCTAACCCTGTCCACATCTAACAATCCCAGGCTAACCCTGTCCACATCTAACTATCCCAGGCTAACCCAGTACACATCTAACAATCCCAAGATTACCCTGAACACATCCAACAATCACAGGATTACCCTGTACACATCTAACAATCCCAGGATTACCCTGTACACATTCAACAATCCCAAGATTACCCTGTACACATCTAACAATCCCAAGATTACCATGTACACATCCAACAATCCCAAGATTACCCCGTACACATCAAAAAATCCCAAGATTACCCTGTACACATGCTACAATCCCAGTATTACCATGTACACATCCAACAATCACATGCTAACCATGTACACATCCAACAATCCCAGGATTACCCTGTACACATTCAACAATCCCAAGATTACCCTGTACACATCCAACAATCCCAAGATTACCCTGTACATATCCAACAATCCCAGGATTACCCTGTACACTTGTAAGGGAAACCTTTGCATCAACAATCGGGTCACCGTATCGATATTTAGACGCCTAAAGTTGCGCTCAGCGCCAATTAATTCCACTCACGATCTGCAGGGACACTGATATTCTACGCGATACACAACACCGCCAGGCAATCAAACCTAGCGTTAGAAAGCTACTCTATGCTATGCATAACACCACCAGGCAATCAAACCTAGCGTTAGGAAGCTACTCTATGCTATACACAACACCACCAGGCAATCAAACCTAGCGTTAGGAAGCTACTCTATGCTATACATAACACCGCCAGGCAATCAAACCTAGCGTTAGGAAGCTACTCTAAGCTATACACAACAACACCAGGCAATCAAACCTAGCGTTAGGAAGCTTCTCTATGCTATACACACCATCGCCAGGCAATCAAACCTAGCGTTAGGAAGCTACTCTATGCTATACACAGCACCGCCAGGCAATCAAACCTAGCGTTAGGAAGCTACTCTATGCAACACACAACACCGCCAGGCAATCAAACCTAGCGTTAGGAAGCTACTCTATGCTACACACAACACCACCAGGCAATCAAACCTAGCGTTAGGAAGCTACTCTATGCTACACACAACACCGCCAGGCAATCAAACCTAGCGTTAGGAAGCTACTCTATGCTATACACAAAACCGCCAGGCAATCAAACCTAGCGTTAGGAAGCTACTCTATGCTATACACAGCACCGCCAGAAAACTACTCTGTGCTGCACACAAAACTACCAGGCGATCATATATAGAGCATTTGGATGCTGACTTTTCATGGATGGTCGATCGCCGACGTTTAAAATGAGCCTATGACAATTTTTAAAAAAAGTTTGGAAACAATCCGCTGGTTATACGCCATATCGTGAGTCGACAAAGAAATAATTTAAAGATGAAAAAGACTCTTACACAAAGATAACAAAAGAATTAAGTTGGGGGGGGGGGGGGTAACGTAACAGCGGATGCCGGGGAAGATTTTTTAAAAAAAAAAAAATAAAAAAAAAAAAAACATAAAAAAAAAAAAAAAAAAAAAAAAAAATGGGGGGGGGGGGGGGGGGTAACGTAACAGCGAATGCCTGGTAAGATTTTTTTTTTGTTGTAAACTTTTTGGCATTTTCAAAATGGATAAAGCAGTGCCTTCTCGCAGGAATCCCGAAATTCAATATTTTCATGGACTGGAATTAGCCCCTAATCAGAAGTCTCCATCGTTTAAGCTTTGCCTCAATTCCATTAACCATTAACAGATCGATGCAACGATCAGATCGATGGCGTATCTATCTCCGTGACAGCCCCCGGGTTTATGGTGCCGAAATAGGTCACGTCAGTTGAGAAATTATCTGGCACGCACCCCACCCCCACCTCTCCTGACCCTATTTTAGCGCACTCCACATCGATAAGTTCTCAGGTCTTCTCTACTTGTCAGGTCTTCTCTAATTGTCAGGTCTTCTCTACTTCTCTACTTGTCTGGTCTTCTCTACTTGTCAGGTCTTCTCTACTTGTCAGGTCTTCTCTTCGTGTCAGGTCTTCTCTACTTGTCAGGACTTCTCTACGTGTCAGGTCTTCTCTACTTGTCAGGTCTTCTCTACGTGTCAGGTCTTCTCTACGTTTCAGGTCTTCTCTACTTGTCAGGTCTTTTCTACCTGGCAGGTCTTCTCTACTTGTCAGGTCTTCTCTATTTGTCAGGTCTTCTCCACTGAATTTAATTCCCGAGTTTAACAAATTTTCAGTAATTTGTTTATGGTTTTGTTATCTGAAATAGAAAAGAAAAAGACAAGATCACTTTCAATTTAACTTTGAAGTTTAACACACACAAAATTATCACTCATTCCTCAACCCTTTTTCAACTTCCCTAAAATGATTCAAGTTTTTTTTTTCTTTTATCGCTTTCCACTACTGCTTTCCACAATTTACATTTGGACATGATATATATGTTTGTTTGGATGCGATTGGAGTCAGGATTGAAACAAAACATAACGGTAATAGAAAACCACTGCCCCGTTCTGTTTAAATTTTGCGATCAAGATTCTATTGATATAATTTTTTTGATCATCAGAAAAAAAAAAAAAAAAAAAAAAAAAAAAAAAAATAAAAAAAAAAAAAAA
>CAXITT010000667.1:402372-419851 GCA_964033795.1 Lymnaea stagnalis | reverse complement strand
GAGAGAGAGAGAGGGGGGGAGGGGGGGGAGAGAGGGGGAGAGGGCGGTGAGAGAGGGGCAGAGGGCGGTGATAGAGGGGGAGAGGGCAGTGATAGAGGGGCAGAGGGCGGTGATAGAGGGGCAGAGGGCTGTGATAGAGGGCAGTGATAGAGGGGCAAGGGAAAAAGGAGACTTGAATGAGACAATAAAACAGACAACCTGAAATACATATACAATGCCTATGTGTGAGAGAGATCGATCGAGAGAGATAAAGAGAGAGAGGGAGAGAAATGACAGACACTATATATATTGACAGTAAGGTAATGATGGAGCATAACATAAGTTGTGGTCGAAAGAGATAGAGAGAAAAGAGTTAGAGATAGAAAGAGAGAAAAAAGGGGGAGCGAAGGAGAGGGGGAAAGAGAGAGAGAGAGAAAGAGAGTGAGAAAGAAAGAGAGCGAGAGACAGCGAGAGACAGCGAGAGAGAGAGAGAAAGAGAGAGAGAAAGAGCTAGCAAATGAGATAAACGGATGGAACTAAAAAGGAGAGAAAGAAAGCAAAAATAAGAGAAAATGAGGTGTGTATGTGTGTGTATTTGCAAGCCTGCACGTGCGCGCGCGTGTGTGTATGCCGTTTCATGAGAAATTGCAAAACTTATTTTAGATTAGAAGCCGTAATAAAGGAAAAATACTTTCTTTCTTTAAAAAAAAAAAAAATCCCATTCATCAGTGATTTCCTCGTCAAGGCTCGTTTATTTTAATAATCGCGAGACTTTGCGAGCTGCGTTCTCTAAAGGAAATGGTCGATATGCCAATATCATCAAATCGAAACGCCTGTTGAGCGCCTGGAGCTCGTGCGATTGGCGACCAATTATTTGCACGTACTTAGTCCCTATTGGTAGGATTGACGCTAATGGAATAGTTAACAGTCCTGGCGGCTACCCTCACCCAACCATCTCCTCCTCTCCCCCCCCGACCTCCCTCCACGGAGCCACATAACACCCGAATATAATCAGTGCCACTTAACATTAGTTATGTTTTTTCTCCAATTAATTTTTTTTTTATTCTTCACAAAATCTTTAGAAATATCCAGTAAAAAAAAAATATTTTTTTTATCAAAATCTTCCATTTTAAGTTGTTGAGAAACGGAGACAATTATAAATCGAATGGTGTCGAAGGTGCTTAGATGTAGAAATCTGTCGGTTAGACAAGCCGGTGGAACATGATGCAGTCGATATTTATATTATGGTAGGTTTGGTTTTGAAATGGCTACCAGTTTGATTAAAGAGGCGCTTTCTGTAATGTTAAAGGCTTCATCAGTTGGTGCGATGAAAATTTTCTCCAGTTGATTGTCTCAAAAAAAAAAAAAAAAAAAATAATTTGGTTTGATGAGGGAAGAGGGGGGGGGGGGGGGGGACTAGATTGTAGATCTCAACATAAAAAAAAATGAAAGTGTAGAGAAATTAGAGACGAATAATTATTTAGGTGTCATCATTAATAATAAGCTAACATGGTTTTTGAGCACATTCCTACATTTTTTTTCGCCTTTTTTATAGGTAGGATACATGAATAATATATATATTAAGTAAATTTAATTTATTCTTATTTAAATGTTTAGTTGTTGTACTGATGAAGGCATGCGGCGAAACGTTTACTTGTGTATTATGTAAAACTAGATAGAGCCCGCCAAACATTTGCGGAGTGAACTTCCCATCTACTAAAGTTATTGTACTTGAGAAAACATGAACTCAAGTAACGCACATTTAAGAATCCCAATGTTTGCTACACCTCTTCCCCCATGATACGTCACTGCACACTTTTTATTTCACGCCCATGAACTATATTAATATTCTCATGTCCCAACCACTTTTAAACCGAATATTTTTTATACAATTCTTAAATTGAGACGATTTCATTTCCGAAAAGAAAATATTACGCATCAAATGCAATTGGGTTATTAAAAATAGATGTATATCATTTAGCGTAGTTATTGGGAATTATATTGTGTGCGCTAGTGAACTCATTATTGAACCACACTCTGGCGTATCTATATCAGCGAATTATATATATAGATTATTATTAAAGCTTAACATATATATTGTTATATTGAAACAAATTGTTTTTAATCTATTTTAGAGCTTTATCGCAGTCCAACACTCTTATAACATGGCATGAGCACGGCTAAATGCTGTATTAAAAATTTAACCATAGACTTTTCCATCTTTAAAATAAAAATGTACAATTTCGGCGTAAACAAACAAAATATTACCTTATTCTAAAGTGCAATAATTGGAAGCCTACTTAATCTCATTATTGCCTACTGGTTTGGGAATTCATCGTCTGACATCAAACGCCGATTCAACCGACTAACCCAGAAAGCTAGAAACATCACACAAACTAAACATCTTTCACATGAAGAACTTTTTGAAGAAAGAGGTTACTGTAAAACTAGACAAATTTTGGATGATACATCCCACCCTCTTCATCCCAGGTACTTAGGATCTGCCCGTTCGGGACAAATTATTTCTCTTAAGGCGATGACTGAAAGATGTAAACAAATATTTTATTCCCAAATCTGTACAAATTTACCAGCGTGCTCCCTCAGAGGTCACAAAATCTATAAATGATCACTAATTAAGTGCCTTATTATGCCTAAGGGAGTCCACTGATTGTCTGGGTTTGTTTTTTTTTTACGCTACAGAAATAATTTAATTCAAATTTCTTGTGTTTCAATTGTTTTAGATGAAGAATGTTGAATTTATTAAATTAATTATTTATTTTATGTGCTGAAAATGTTTTTGTACAATGCAATAAAAAAACATTTCCATTTATTTGGATCAATAATCAAAAAAATCTTATCTTATCTCATGCGCAAAAATGTACACGAATCAAACTGTAGACAGGGTTTCCTTTCCAGAATGTCGAACTATTGACTCAAACTATTGACAACATAAACATGTTGTTTGGGTCGAACTCTCTCAAACTATTGACAACATAAAAATGTTGTTTGGGTCGAACTCTCTCAAACTATTGACAACATAAAATGTTGTTTGGGTCGAACTCTCTCAAACTATTGACAACATAAAAATGTTGTTTGGGTCGAACTCTCTCAAACTATTGACAACATAAAAATGTTGTTTGGGTCGAACTCTCTCAAACTATTGACAATATAAACATGTTGTTTGGGTCGAACTCTCTCAAACTATTGACAACATAAAAATGTTGTTTGGGTCGAACTCTCTCAAACTATTGACAACATAAAAATGTTGTTTGGGTCGAACTCTCTCAAACTATTGACAACATAAAAATGTTGTTTGGGTCGAACTCTCTCAAACTATTGACAACATAAAAATGTTGTTTGGGTCGAACTCTCTCAAACTATTGACAACATAAAAATGTTGTTTGGGTCGAACTCTCTCAAACTATTGACAACATAAAAATGTTGTTTGGGTCGAACTCTCTCAAACTATTGACAACATAAAAATGTTGTTTGGGTCGAACTCTCTCAAACTATTGACAACATAAAAATGTTGTTTGGGTCGAACTCTCTCAAACTATTGACAACATAAAAATGTTGTTTGGGTCGAACTCTCTCAAACTATTGACAACATAAAAATGTTGTTTGGGTCGAACTCTCTCAAACTATTGACAACATAAAAATGTTGTTTGGGTCGAACTCTCTCAAACTATTGACAACATAAAAATGTTGTTTGGGTCGAACTCTCTCAAACTATTGACAACATAAAAATGTTGTTTGGGTCGAACTCTCTCAAACTATTGACAACATAAAAATGTTGTTTGGGTCGAACTCTCTCAAACTATTGACAACATAAAAATGTTGTTTGGGTCGAACTCTCTCAAACTATTGACAACATAAAAATGTTGTTTGGGTCGAACTCTCTCAAACTATTGACAACATAAAAATGTTGTTTGGGTCGAACTCTCTCAAACTATTGACAACATAAAAATGTTGTTTGGGTCGAACTCTCTCAAACTATTGACAACATAAAAATGTTGTTTGGGTCGAACTCTCTCAAACTATTGACAACATAAAAATGTTGTTTGGGTCGAACTCTCTCAAACTATTGACAACATAAAAATGTTGTTTGGGTCGAACTCTCTCAAACTATTGACAACATAAAAATGTTGTTTTGGTCGAACTCTCTAAAACTATTGACAATATAAACATGTTGTTTGGGTCGAACTCTCTCAAACTATTGACAACATAAACATGTTGTTTGGGTCGAACTCTCTCAAACTATTGACAACATAAACATGTTGTTTGGGTCGAACTCTCTCAAACTATTGACAACATAAAAATGTTGTTTTGGTCGAACTCTCTCAAACTATTGACAATATAAACATGTTGTTTGGGTCGAACTCTCTCAAACTATTGACAACATAAAAAATGTTGTTTGGGTCGAACTCTCTCAAACTATTGACAACATAAAAATGTTGTTTTGGTCGAACTCTCTCAAACTATTGACAATATAAACGTGTTGTTTGGGTCGAACTCTCTCAAACTATTGACAACATAAACATGTTGTTTGGGTCGAACTCTCTCAAACTATTGACAACATAAACATGTTGTTTGGGTCGAACTCTCTCAAACTATTGACAATATAAACATGTTGTTTGGGTCGAACTCTCTCAAACTATTGACAACATAAAAATGTTATTTGGGTCGAACTCTCTCAAACTATTGACAACATAAAAATGTTGTTTTGGTCGAACTCTCTCAAACTATTGACAATATAAACATGTTGTTTGGGTCGAACTCTCTCAAACTATTGACAACATAAAAATGTTGTTTGGGTCGAACTCTCTCAAACTATTGACAACATAAAAATGTTGTTTTGGTCGAACTCTCTCAAACTATTGACAATATAAACATGTTGTTTGGGTCGAACTCTCTCAAACTATTGACAACATAAAAAATGTTGTTTGGGTCGAACTCTCTCAAACTATTGACAACATAAAAATGTTGTTTTGGTCGAACTCTCTCAAACTATTGACAATATAAACGTGTTGTTTGGGTCGAACTCTCTCAAACTATTGACAACATAAACATGTTGTTTGGGTCGAACTCTCTCAAACTATTGACAACATAAACATGTTGTTTGGGTCGAACTCTCTCAAACTATTGACAATATAAACATGTTGTTTGGGTCGAACTCTCTCAAACTATTGACAACATAAAAATGTTATTTGGGTCGAACTCTCTCAAACTATTGACAACATAAAAATGTTGTTTTGGTCGAACTCTCTCAAACTATTGACAATATAAACATGTTGTTTGGGTCGAACTCTCTCAAACTATTGACAACATAAAAATGTTTTTTGGGTCGAACTCTCTCAAACTATTGACAACATAAACATGTTGTTTGGGTCGAACTCTCTCAAACTATTGACAACATAAAAATGTTGTTTGGGTCGAACTCTCTCAAACTATTAACAACATAAAAATGTTGTTTGGGTCGAACTCTCTCAAACTATTGACAACATAAAAAATGGTGTTTGGGTCGAACTCTCTCAAACTATTGACAACATAAAAATGTTGTTTGGGTCGAACTCTCTCAAACTATTGACAACATAAAAATGTTGTTTGGGTCGAACTCTCTCAAACTATTGACAACATAAACATGTTGTTTGGGTCGAACTCTCTCAAACTATTGACAACATAAACATGTTGTTTGGGTCGAACTCTCTCAAACTATTGACAACATAAACATGTTGTTTGGGTCGAACTCTCTCAAACTATTGACAACATAAACATGTTGTTTGGGTCGAACTCTCTCAAACTATTGACAACATAAACATGTTGTTTGGGTCGAACTCTCTCAAACTATTGACAACATAAACATGTTGTTTGGGTCGAACTCTCTCAAACTATTGACAACATAAACATGTTGTTTGGGTCGAACTCTCTCAAACTATTGACAACATAAACATGTTGTTTGGGTCGAACTCTCTCAAACTATTGACAACATAAACATGTTGTTTGGGTCGAACTCTCTCAAACTATTGACAACATAAACATGTTGTTTGGGTCGAACTCTCTCAAACTATTGACAACATAAACATGTTGTTTGGGTCGAACTCTCTCAAACTATTGACAACATAAACATGTTGTTTGGGTCGAACTCTCTCAAACTATTGACAACATAAACATGTTGTTTGGGTCGAACTCTCTCAAACTATTGACAACATAAACATGTTGTTTGGGTCGAACTCTCTCAAACTATTGACAACATAAACATGTTTTTTGGGTCGAACTCTCTCAAACTATTGACAACATAAAAATGTTGTTTTGGTCGAACTCTCTCAAACTATTGACAACATAAACATGTTATTTGGGTCGAACTCTCTCAAACTATTGACAACATAAACATGTTTTTTGGGTCGAACTCTCTCAAACTATTGACAACATAAACATGTTGTTTGGGTCGAACTCTCTCAAACTATTGACAACATAAACATGTTGTTTGGGTCGAACTCTCTCAAACTATTGACAACATAAAAATGTTGTTTTGGTCGAACTCTCTCAAACTATTGACAATATAAACATGTTGTTTGGGTCGAACTCTCTCAAACTATTGACAACATAAACATGTTTTTTGGGTCGAACTCTCTCAAACTATTGACAACATAAAAATGTTGTTTTGGTCGAACTCTCTCAAACTATTGACAATATAAACATGTTGTTTGGGTCGAACTCTCTCAAACTATTGACAACATAAACATGTTTTTTGGGTCGAACTCTCTCAAACTATTGACAACATAAAAATGTTGTTTTGGTCGAACTCTCTCAAACTATTGACAACATAAAAATGTTTTTTGGGTCGAACTCTCCCAAACTATTGACAACATAAAAATGTTGTTTTGGTCGAACTCTCTCAAACTATTGACAACATAAAAAATGTTTTTTGTCGACGTATATTTCGTAAGTCTATCTCGGCATTTTTCTGTCAACTTGTGGCCAACCCCCCCCCCCCCGCTGGAACCAATTTACCCCACACGCATGAGCTTAAATAATACCCATCTTCTTTGAATACTTTTTGTAATCAGACCAGTTGTAACATGTGCAAGTGACACTTGGACCCTAACAAAAATGGCAGAAAACCTATTAGACACATGGGAGAGGAAAGTTCTCAGGAAAATATATGGGCCAACAAAGGATGAATATGAATGGAGAATACGAACCAACCTTGAATTGTACAGTCTGTATCAGGATCCCACGATAGTAGCTGAAATAAAAGAGACAGGCTACACTTGGGGGGACACCTAGAGAGAATGCCAAATGACAGAGGATTGAAGAGGGTGCATCACCAATATCCCAGAGGAAAAAGTCACACCTAGGCTTAGATGGATGGAAGATGTGGAAAAAGATCTAAAACAACTGAAAATCCAAGCATGGAAAAGAAAGGCATTAGTTCGGTCTGAGTGGAAGGAAGTGGTGAGGCAGGCCAAAGCCCTACATGGGCTGCAGCGCAACAGGGATTGACTTGAATACACTTCCACATTCCCATCAACGGCACTTTTCACGACCAATAACACGTGACGGAACCGATGGGTTTTTCCCTGCCAATTTGTTAAAAGAGTCGCCAAAAATTACGTTGGGGCGCTCTGAGCCAGAATGTCCTGCCAGCCGCAAAATTATTTGACGGGTTACCCTCCTGTCCGGTTCCTAAACAAACGGTCACAAATTTTCGTGTGGGTGGGTTGGGGGGGGGGGGCTCTGGCTAGGGGACGCGATTCCTTGTGAGTCGCCGTTCAAGACCTTTTACTCAGTAACATTTCAGCAACAGTATGCTCTATGTCAGTGGTTCAACCTTCCTAATGGCGTGACCCTTGAATACGGTTCCTTGTGTTGGGGGTGACCCTAACCATAACATTATTTTCGTTGCTACTTCATAAAGAAGTTTTCCTATATTCTCAGGCGATCCCTGTGTAAGGGTCGTTCGACCCACCAAAGTGGTCGAGACCCACAGGTTGAGAACCGCTGCTCTATGCCCCGGTGATATAACATATGTGTGTCATGTAAGGCCCTCATGGCGATAACGCAATGTGTAAGCTTTTAGAAAAAATTAAATATTTACCGCACAGGATATTTTATTCGTCGGGACTTTAAAAGATTAAAAATAACAATCGAAAACATCAGAACAAAGCAATCAAAGCAGAAGAATACAAAAGGATGCGAAGCAAAGAATCAAAAAAAGGATATTTATTATTTGCATAAAGCTGTGCATTATTTAGTGCAATATGAGAAGGACTGCACTCAGGTTAAAGCAATATCTATACAAGTATGTATATATATCTGTATGTCTGTATGTATGTATGTCCCATATGCTCTCCTACGCCATTCATACGATTGCGAAAAAACTTTGGTGAATTGTCGACAAACCCGCGCAGTTTTCTGAGTCATTAAAACCATTTTAAAATATTCCGTTTTGGACCGTTGGCCTTAAATTCTTCTTTTCTCATATGAGTTTTGTAAAAAATAATTTCCGTGTCCGCTCCTATGCCATTTATCCGAATGCGATAAAACTTTGGGGAGATGTTGTACACACGCCCGCAAATGTTTTTAAATTATTACAACGATTTTAAAATATTCCCTTTTGAGCCAGGGGCCCTATGTTCGTTTTTTTCCTAAATGTCAAAATAAATATAATTTGAAGCAGAGCTAATGCATGGGTCGATAGAATTTTAATAAAATACAAATAGCGACTTTAAATTTTGTGTGTAGCATGATAAGTAGGTTTCTGAAGTAATACAATAATTCTACAGTATTCCGTGTGTGGTCGGGGGCCCTAAATTTGTTTTCCCCCTTATATGAGCTATATAGATCTAATTTCCGTATGCGTTCCTGTACAATTGATCCGATTGCGATAAAAGTTTGGTGAACTGATATGCTCCCGCCCGCAAAGGTTTCTAAATTAGTACAACCATTTTAAAACATTCCGTTTCGGAACTATATTTTTTCTTCTATGAGCTATATAGATATAATTTCAAATAGACCTAATGCATTGGTGGATGGAATTTTAATCAAATACCAACAGCGATGTTTTCGTTTATGTGTGAGATAATTTAGTAGGTTTCTAAATTTGTACAACAATATTTGTAATATTTAGTTTTGGACCGGGGGCCATACATTATTATTTTTTTCCCTGATATGAGCTATTTAAATATAATTTCCGTATGCGTGCCTATATATCTGATTGAGAGAAAACTTTGGTGATTTGTGGTGCGCACCCCTGCAAAGGAAGGGTTTTCGAATAAGTACAACCATTTTACAGTACGCTATTTGGGGAAGGGGACCCTAATTCTTTTTTTTTTCTTATATAAGCTAAGTAAATATAATTTCAAATAGAGCTATTTCATGAGTGGATGAAATTTGATAAAATACAGTTATATTTCTGTTTTGTGTGGGACATAATTTAATAGGTTTCTGACGTTCCTGGGGCTCCGGTCGACAAGTCTGTGGTGGCTTGTCGACTAGGAGTCGTCGGCCATCGACCCCTTTGACGTTACCCGGGAGAAAGACCACCGTGGTGCGTCCTGCGTGGGTAGACAAGGGACGTGCTCTGTACCTGTCGTAAATAAAACAGCACCTACAGGGCTGCCAGGTGTGACGCTTCACAATTGAAAGTAAAGGCAGAGACAGGGGAGGCATTATGAATACAAGTTGCCGTTAATGAATATGAGGCTAGAGGCGATGGCGGTAACCTCTAGCCGATGATTCTTACTATGCAGCCATGAGAAGCTGCTCCAAGGCAACCGTTTTACCCCAGCTACTTCGCAAATTAGTTGCATCGTGGAAGCCCTCTGTAGAAAACCTCTTAAAGGGCGTCCAACGCTTGCCCGGGATGGTTGGGGGAAGATATTTGGACGTAAATTTACCATCCCGACTCCTGAGAAAGTCGATCGCGTGCACTGTGTGCAAACACAGTATCGGGCCGACCGGGTGTCTTTGGGTTGGGGCGGCCCACAGTGGAACCCAATCAAGTGGACTCGGGTGGGGGCTGTCCTGGCAAAGAGACATCTCCAACGTGCTGCTTCTCGGCCCGATACCAGGCTTAGTTGGGGGGGGGGTTGCTTTTGGTTAGCTCCACGGTCCGCTGACGCCATTGTGACATTTCAGTATGTTTATGATTTTGTACAGCCATTTTGCAATATTCAGTTTTGGATCGGGGGCTCTAAATTCGTTTTTTTTCCTTCTGATATGAGCTATTTAAATTTAATTTACGTATGCTTCAAATACCATTTAACTGAGTGAGATAAAACTTTGGTGACTTATTGTGTGCACGCCCACAACAGGTTTCTGAATAAGTACAACCATTTTAAAATATATTTTGGGGCTAAATTCTTTTTTTTTATTTGAGCTATGTAAAAGACTGTTCGCAGATTCGTAGATTACACCGCGGTGTATAAGACGATCGCCAACAGATCTGACCAGGACCAGCTACAGCAGGCTCTCAATCGGTTAGCTGAATGGGAGATGAGCTTGGACATGGAATTTCATCCTGCCAAGTCAGTCTCTAGAAGTTGTACTCCTCTACACTACCAATACGAACTGCACTACCATATAATTGAGCCAGTTTCCTCCGTAAATTACCTGGGTGTTACCATTCAAAGAGAGGTCCGATGGTACGAGCATATTAGCAATGTGTGCAACCAGGCAAACAAGATCCTGGGGTGATTAAGGCGTAATGTAAAGATTGTAAACTCTAGTGTGAAAGAAAGAGCCTATAAAGCCTTTGTCCGTCCGGTTTTAGATTATGCATCTTCAGTCTGGGACCGATTTACCCAGAAGAGCATTGACAGGTTGGCGGCGGTCCAGCGACGAGCAGCACGCTTTGTCCTAAACCGCTACAGGAATACCTCTAGTGTTGGCAGCATGCTGGAAACACTAGGCTGGTCCCCATTGGAGGAACGGCGACTATCCAGGCTCTCCATAATGTACAAGATAAATAATGGGTTGGTCCACTGCTCCAGCATTAAACAGAAACTCGTCCCTCTCCCCCATAGACAGCGATGAGGCCATGACAGGCCATTCCGGTTCATACCAGCGAGAAGCCAGTATAGAACTTGCTCATTCCTGCCAAAGACAATCAGTGACTGGAAAAAGCTCTCTAAAAAAAAAAAAGAACAGTTGAGGCGACAACACTTGACACATTTGCGTCTATTGCCTCAGACCTTCCAACCGCCAGTGCATGATACCCTCACAAAGTAGTCCTTGCAACCAGTGAATATCCTCATCAACACCAGGCTCAGTAAAATTGCAAATCCCCTCTACATTCATAGGAGCCAAAATGATCAGTAAATTAATCGCGGGCTTTTAATATACAGAAGAAGAAGAAGAAATGTAATTTCAAACAGAGCTATTTCATGGGTGGATGCAATTGAATTAAATACAAACTACAACATTTCGGATTGTATTTGACAAAATAAGTAAATTTCTGAATTATTACATCCATTTTACAATATTCCCTTTTTGACGGGGGCTCTAAATTTTTTTTTATATGTACCAAATGAGCTAAATGAATATAATTTCAAATAGAGCTTTTGCATGGGTGGATCAAACGGTATAAGTGTGTAGACTAAATTATGAAAATCCACGCTACTCACATGGAAAGCTGTTGTGGCCTACTCACGTGGAAAGCTGTTGTGGCCTACTCACGTGGAAAGCTGTTGTGGCCTACTCACGCTTCGAAAAACCTTCTAATGTATTCGAGTACGCACCAAACGGTAAATATTGTATTTATAAAAAGTACTTTAAAAAACATAATTAAAACACAAACACTTTATTTCTGCGAGTGGCATTGCAACCAGTGGCGTAGCTAGGGATTTGGGGGCCCGGGGGCTTGGCCTCTTAAGGTGCCCCTGCATTTTGACATTAGACACTATTAAATGTAAAAAAAAAATTCGAACACTCCTTTGGGGCCCCCCCTCAAGTAGGGGCCCGGGGGGACTTTCGAATTTGGAACCCCCCCTCCTCTAGCTATGCCACTGATTGTAATGCATGCCGTGTACTCGCTAGTGAAGTATAAAATACAGAGTTTGTGTTCCATGCAAGTTTTGTTATCCTTAAGGTTCAGGGGCGTAGCTAGAATGTTTGGCGCCCGGGGACAAGATCCATTTTAAAGCGCTCCCCCTTCTTTTATTTTTTTTCTAACCCTCGAACCCATTATCCTCGAACCCATTATCCTCGAACCCATTATCCTCGTCAATAAAATAATATCAAAGCACATTGTGGCGTCCCTAACTAGTCTGACGCGCATGGACATCTGCCGCAACCCTTGCCCCCCTTAGCTACGCCTCTGTTAAGGTTTTGTCCTTCTCTGTTTTATATATTTAAAATGTGCATAACATTATATAACCAATCTATTCCAAATGCTCTACCTGACCCCGTAACTAAACTGTACGGTTTCTCAGAGTTTAAATGTTCACTTGTTACAATGTAAACATTTTGTTTTACCTCCATGAAGCCCTATCGTCTCCCGACGGTTAACGAGCGTGCCAATTCCATGATACGCAGTTAATGTCATAATTGAATCAACAACGTCACATGATGATCTCTAGCCGGAACACTTCCTGCTTCAGTAAAAAAGGCTTGCACGTGATATGAGTCACCACAGTTCAATTCGTTTAAACCACGCGAAACATATTTAAAGGATGGATTTAGGGTTTCTCATTTCCCTGTTGTTGTTTTTTGTTTCTTTGTTGTTTTTTGCTTATCCCGGGAAAACGGGAATAGAGTTTTCCTCATCCCGTGATAAAATTAATTTAATTAAAAATATAGGATAAACTGAATGAAATTATATGAGTGTTTTTTTTAATATTTTTATTGTTGTTTGCTATTTTATATGAATGAATAAAAACCAACAATGTCAAGGTCAGTTGAGAGGTAGTGGGATTCCCTGAGAAGCCGTAGTTTTCTTACTGTCTGTAAGGTTTTAAAACAAATTCTGTAAGCAAGGTTTTAGATCTGACTGAACCCCTCCCCCCCCCCCCCAGCCCTGTAAGCCAGCCAGGACGGACAAGAATAGAATCCAGTTCTACGGATATGGAATTAATAATTCGATATACCACAAAGGGATAAATTATAATATTTGTTGTTGTTTTTTGTTGTTTTTTTTTTTGTTTTTTTATTGCTTTGGACATGTACACACGAGAAAAATATTTTTTTTTTTAAAATCCATTCAAGCTCATACAGAATATGGAAACTACAACGTCCAATGTCGAACTGCACGAAAACAAAACACAGAGAATAAACTAAAATTTCGGTCAATGACTATGTTGAGAAACTTAGTA
The DNA here is from genome assembly GCA_964033795.1 of Lymnaea stagnalis. NCBI lineage: Eukaryota > Metazoa > Mollusca > Gastropoda > Lymnaeidae > Lymnaea > Lymnaea stagnalis. Next base: position 406,559 of record CAXITT010000667.1, on the reverse strand, counting down.
AGTCTTACACTTTTTACTAGGTTTTTTTTCTTTTTTGAGGGGTGGAAGGGGGGGGGTTGTCTTTTTAAGCTACAAGTCGTCCACATTATGTTATCCAAAAGCAACAAATTAGCGGCAGAAAATCATTTGTTTTCCCTGGCAGCTAACACTAACATCAAACTTAAACATGTATGGCCTTTATAGAATTTTTTTTTTTCAATCGTACAAAGAAAATCCCGAAGCCATTTGCAAAGGGAATGTAATTTTTATAAAATAGTAAAAAAAAAATATTTTTTTTTAAATCAGTAAATGCAACAAACACGGCAGTTGATTTGAAAAAAAATATATATTTTTTAAAAAAAAATTGGAAATGATCGAATTTTTTTAAGGCGATATTTTCGGAAAACGGAAGTGCAAGAATCTTACCGATTTCACAGCGTCGAAAAGAAACAAATTTCCATTTTATTGAAGCAACAAAAACCTTCAGCTGCCTCATAATGTCAAACCATCATTGTCGGAAAGGGAAGTCGACGTCACTAATCTATCGCAAAATTTAAAAAAAAAAAAATGTCGCCAGCTATTTTAATTTACTCAACGGTTCTCCAGTTATAATATAGGCTACCCATCGGATGCCATTTTGTGAAAATAAAGTAGACAATGACACTGGGGATTGGTGAGTTGGGAAAAGAAAAAATGGGGGAAAAAACATTCCACAACCAAGATAGACTTTAAGACAATATCAAATTTTGAAAGAAAAATAATTTACTGTTGCTTATGTTCACTTTCATACACAGCAAGTAAGGTACCCATGTCAGCAATTAGTAAATAGAATGAGGTAATGATTTATAAATTTTGTTTATTAATCTTGTATCTAGATCGCGCAATTGAGTAGTAATGTCTTGTAGCTGGATGGCGCCATTGTGACGTAATGTCTCGTAGCTGGATTGCGCCATTGTGTAGTAATTTCTTGTATCTGGATTACTCCATTGTGTAGTAATGTCTTGTAGCTGGATTGCGCAATTGTGTCGTAATGTCTAGTAGCTGGATTGTTCCACTGCGTAGTAATTTCTTGTAGCTGGGTTGCTCCATTCCGTAGTAATGTATTTGGATTGCTCCATTGAGTAGAAATGTGTAGTAGCTGGATTGCGCCATTGTTTCGAAATGTCTTTTAGCTGGATTGCGCCATTGTGTAGCAATGTCTTGTAGCTGGATTGCTCTATTGTGACGTTATGTCTTGCATTTGGATTGCTCCATTGTATAGTATTGTCTTGTAGCTGGATTGCTCCATTGTGACGTAATGTCTAGTAGCTGGATTGCTCCATTGTGTAGTAATGTCTTTTAACTGGATTGCGCCATTGTGTAGCAATGCCTTGTAGCTGGATTGCTCCATTGTGACGTAATGTCTTGTAGCTGGATTGCGTCATTGTGTAGTAATGTCTCGTAGCTGGATTGTGTATTCTTATATTGATCATTAATATACGAAAGAACTTAAGAATTATTTTTAATACACATTTTTAATAGAAAAAAAAAGATTTGACTAGGGGACATGAGTTCTCACGCCCCGTATATATGTAGTACTGCCTTGAATCACGTGACCATAAGCTCCGTAGAAAACCTCTGGAAGCCCTGATGATCTACCCCCCCCCCCCTTTTCCCCAATCTTGCACCCGCCAAATTTTAAAACTTCAAAAAGAAGACTTCTAGTCCCTATGGGTTAGGCGGTTGGGGGTGGGGGGGGGGAAAGAAATTCGGACGATGTCCAGTCAGCACCATTCGGAAGCGTCGTCCCGCTTTGCCTTCTCAGCTCGACCACACGGTATGGTGAGCCGGTTGTGCTTTGCCAGTGGTCGTCAAACTCATTAGTAAAAAAATCAGCAGCTGGACGATTAAAGCATTTTTGAGAGCCGAATTTCTGTTGCAGAACCTTTCAAGAACCCTGTTTTTCGGAGTCAAACCCGATTTCTGGCCGGTTGGCCGAGCCGCGCTAAGGTCACTAAAGAGCCGCATGCGGCTCGCGAGTGGCGATTTGCCGACCACTATACTAGGCCGTCCCTCACAAGGTCTTACACTTAAGCCATATTTAGAATGAGCAAAGACACAGTTCTTCAATCATCTACTTCTTTTAACTAGCTCGAGACGACGCCTCTGGTTTGACTTTAAATGAGGTTCACTCTCTTTATGACTTCAAGTATAATACCTGTGCCTTCAATAAATATCATATTATCTGATCATAATATTTATGATTTTAAAAAAAGAGCCCACGTCATTACTTTGAGTCCAGGTCGTAAATTAAAGTCCACTTTTTCAGCCCTGATCAAATCAGTCAATTTTTTTTTTAGTTATGTGATTGATTGTGTCATGAGTGTGACCGCCCTGGCTTTGAAGATTACATTAACGCCCAGTTGAAAAAAAAATCATGTATGGACACTTTTGATAAGAATCGATCAGACCATCGATTTGATCGATCTCTGTCCTTTTATTTGACGCACCTCGGCAGCAATGTACAGTCCGAACGCGTGATTGATTGATTTCGGAATGGGAAATAAATGATTGATCAATTGACCTACCGATTGACCCCCGGCCGAGCGAACTGAGGCGCTAATATAACAGGACTGTTTACGGAGATCAATGCAAATATTTCGAAACTTATACTCAACGTGTTTAATTTTGGCCCCCCTCCCCTCCCCCCCCCACCTCTTCCATTCGAGGATAACATGGACTGAGCCACTTGGGATTATTAATCATTAAGACTCTATCCGTCTGTGAAAAAAAATAAGGAGATATTGCCTCGTAAAGTGCCGTCAAGGTAATTCGAAATGAGCTTTAATCATAAAGCGTTCTGACGTCACATGCGGTTCAAGTGATCTCAAGTTTGAGTTGAAGGCCCTGATACATAAGAATTTTTAAACTTTTTTTTTTTTTGAGAGTGGTGCTGACCGTTTATTTTCCCCAATCCCCAATCAAGACAACATTTTGACCCGACTCCCACCCCTTCCCACCGAAACCGTTGCTTGACAATTAATAATCGAACCTCCGCAGTTGTGTTGGCGCCTCACCACAGCGACCCTCCAAAATGTTTCAAATCACAATACACAACCAACTGCTACAGCTGCGTCTTCTAACATCGACCAAGACGATTAACTTTCCATTGATTCATTCCATAATGGCTTACCGCTGTCAGAAATACAAATTTTACTCAGTCAATGTTTTTCATTCATTAAAATTGTAACGACGCGAAAGCATTTTATTTTCTTGAGCTATAGATTTAACAAACACAATTGATGGGGACAGTTCAACGCCAAGACAAACGCGGCTGAAAATTTATGACATCCCCCCCCCCTTCCCCCACTCTCGCCCGCCCCAACATTTTAAGTAATTCTATTACCCAACAACTTATACTTTCGGCCGTTTAAAATAACAAAATCAATATTGCTTTTATAAATGGTGACATAAAGAAGCAAATTATGACTATAAATAAGCAAATGATGCTTTTAATAAAGTGATTTATTTAGTGCTATAAATAAGCCACCGATGCTTTTAATAAAGGAATTTATTTAGAGCTATAAATAAGCCACCGATGCTTTTAATGAAGGGATTTACTTAGTGCTATAAATAAACAAATATTTCAGTGGTAAAGTTATTTAATAAAATAGCTGTAAAAAAATGGTATTGGGTCAGTAGTGCTGTGGGTGGCTCCAGCCCAGACCATGGCCGTTTTGTACCGAATACTTATTTGAATCCTAGTCCAACCATCATGTGACTTCGGTCAGTAATTGGATGGCCGACTCTCCTCGGGTGGGTTCACTCTGAGGACGCCCAGGCAACAGACGAGAGAAAATTAGCCGGCCAGCTTAATTAATGAGAAAAGCCGGACCCGAGACCATCGGACGAACAGTTCTCAAATTGTGGCCGTGGCTCTTAGAAATTATCGGTTGGCTGGAGCTAGGGGGCGGGTGTAAGTGATATGTGACCAATACCTTGGAGACCGTTGATGCAGGGAGCTGACCTTTTTTGGTAAAATGTAATCCTCGGTACGATGGAAAGTTGTACCTATAAATGAAAAGACAATGATGGATACATGAAATAAAATATAACTTTTTTTTTTTTTGTGGGGGGGTGGGGGGTTGAGGGGGAGCTACTGAGGTGGGGATGCTTCTCATATGTATGAATAGATTTCTAAACTAAACACATATATATATATATATATA
>CAXITT010000667.1:388286-402346 GCA_964033795.1 Lymnaea stagnalis | reverse complement strand
TATATATATATATATATATATATATATATATATATATATATATATATGTATATTTTTAATTTATTCATTTATCATAGAACTCAACGTTTTCCTTTTCTTCTGAATCAGTCTATTGTGTATGAGAAGTGCACTAAAAAAATGATGTACATAGGGTCATTAATTCCGAGAACGAGCGCGACTGTATGTCGGCCGGCAAACTTATTGATTCTGTTGTTATGAGTGATACTATTTCTGATTGCAATTTACAAATTTAACGAAGAGATTCTATTGACTCTTGCAAAACGCTGTTTTCAATGTGTCCCCATTCTTTGATTTTGACGGGGACTTAACGCACACGAATAAGAAACTGTATAAAGGAATACTGAAAACAGTATACACAGGCTGAAAATGTCTGGTCTCTAGGCCTTTAAAGTCTGACTAGAAAAAACTGAGACCGCGAGGAACACGGAATCCAGTAGAGGACGCAATCAATGAGAAACAGCAGTACGGCACAAAAATGTTTGGCACAGTTTGTGCATAAAGAAAGCAATATCACAAGGGGCCGGTGACTGTCACGAAGAAATCAATGGACGGCTCAGCAGGGCCCGGCCAGACATTTGGAATGTTGACATCTGAATGAAGAAACGGCATCCTAAAAAAAAAAAAGAAGGATGAGTTTATAATAAACATAATACTAATTTTGCCATATCAATGGATCAACGAAGTGGCTATTGGGACCCTATCAATGGACGGCTCAGCAGGGCCCGGCCAGACATTTGGAATGTTGACATCTGAATGAAGAAACGGCATCCTAAAAAAAAAAAAAAGAAGGATGAGTTTATAATAAACATAATACTAATTTTGCCATATCAATGGATCAACGAAGTGGCTATTGGGACCCGGGTCCGAGAAGTTGGAGGTTGGGATTACAAATTTATAAAAAAATGTTATTTTTCGGTTGTAAGACAAAATTTGGTATTCAAATGAATGATAACTGAATGGACTATATGTGTGTAAACTTAATTATTCAGTTTGGCTAAAATAAACCACCACAAACGACATCCTTTTACAATTGAGTCTAAAGGGACCCGTGTCCGAATAGCGGCGATGTGTTTCCGGTTCCATATTGACTAAATGCTATTCGGATGTCATTTGTGGTAATTTATTTTAGTTAAACTTAATAGGTAAGTTTACAAACATATAGTCCATTCAATAATATTTCATTTGATACCAAATTTTGTCTTACAAACCCTACAATAGTTTTTAAATATTTTTTTTAATAAACCCAAACTCTAACTTCTCGGACCCGGGTCCGAATAGCCGCAGCCATGGATCAATGTGCTGTGTAAGACCACACGCATGTATCTGAAAGGGAGGAGGTACGTTTCGCACACCAACTGTCGACGAAGGATCCAATGTAATCTTCTGATCACAGACAATGCCTCAGATGAAGAACTGAGAAGCCGATAGAGTGGCATCTGTGGAAAAGAAATCGTACCCTCCAGACAGCAACCGTATAAGTGACAGATAGGCAGAAATCACGCCCCCCACCCCTTTTCCTTGAGCGTCGCCTCAAGCACAAAGACTGAATTAGAGAAATGTTAAAGACACCATCTTTTAAACGGAAGCCAGTGATTGAACATTTCAAAAAAAAAAAAACAAGAAGAAGTGGAGACAGAAGGGGTATTCCGCACACCGGAGGCACTATTAGGGGTCGTCACCACATAATGCTACATACACATGGCTTTTGTCTCATGTGTATTCTGTATTCATGGGTGAGGGGCTGCAGAATTGTGGACCGCACCGGGCGTCACAAACTTTGGCCACCCCACAGATTCAACTTTCCCTTTATAGTTCCCCATCCCAGCACTCAAATGTCCACGTATTGTTTACACCAATCCCAGCACTCAAATGTCCATGTATCGTTCCCCAAATAACATCATTTAAATGTTCATTAGTTTTCCCCGATCCCAGCATTCAGATGTCCGATAATTGTCCCAAATCCCAGGATTCAACTGTCCATGTATTTTCCCCAAAGCCCAACAATCAAATGTCAATGAATTGTCATAAATGCAATCATTAAAAAGTCCTATATTTTTCTCAAAATCCAAGCATTAAAATGTCCATTAGAGGTCCCCAATCCCAGCATTCAGATGTTCAATACTGGTCCACGATACATGTAGACTCACTGCGAGATCAAAAGTTTTGTTACAATCGATCGATTCGCTAAAATTCATTTCATGATTCCATTTTCCCCACACATCCATTCCCAGGCTTGGTCATGATCCCAGGACAGAATGCTCAGTCGTGCATACAATACTCTGGAGTCATAGGCGTGTCCCCTTGTATGTACCGAGTTTTCAATCAATGTCTCCCCGTCTCCGACCTGTATTCTTGCACAGCTCAAAACACCCGGGAAGCTGGGGAAATGGAACGGGCATGTGACGAGGGGGGAAACTCGATAGCTCTCAAAGTGGGAGGAACGCGACAAGCTGCTTAACCTTTGCCCTCCCGGAATCACTCGTGGAATGAGAAAAATCCGGTTCTAAATATAGCCAAGTGTAACCGAACTTGGATGCAGATTGAGGGTGAGGGCTGGTAGAGAATTCAAATTTGTTCAATGTTCTGGCTAACATTTTGGAATAATGGCCCCTTAATCCTTAAAAAAAAAAAACTAGGGTAGATAGTTTCCAGATCACTAAGTCGTCATTCAAACAGAACCCCATACTTTGTGGTGAAAAGAGATTGAATGTAAGCACATGGAATGCGCTGATAGTGTTCAGAATTTGTAGAGTTTAATATTGCATTAGTCAAAATTAGCACAAGAGGGTCGCATTTAGCACGAGGTGGTAGAACCTTGCACAAGATGGTCACACTTAGTAAAGATGATCATATTTAGCACAAGATCGTAAAAATTAGCACACGATGGTCACAATTTAAGCAAGATGATCATATGGAGCAAAAGATGGTCCAGAGTAGCACATGATAGTAGCATTTAGCACAAGATGGTTATATTAAGCACAAGGTGGTCATATTTAGCATAAGATGGTCATATTTAGCACACGATGGTCATATTTAAAACAAGATGGTCACATTTAGCACACGCTGTTCAAATTTAGCACAAATTGTACACATGTAAGCATAAGATGATCACATTTTTCATAAGTTAGTCAAAATTAGCACACGATGGTCAAATTTAGCATAAGTAGGTCTAATTGAGCACGTACTTTGTCAAATTTAACATGGCAATGGTGCCGTTTGGCACAGGATATTTTCTAACATGCACCACACCGATACAAAACATTAGGAAGTGAAGATAAGACTTCACAAACGAACTGGGAATTATAGAACAAATAAACACACGGACTGGAAAGAGAAAAAGCAGTCATGAAATACCTAGACATATCTTAGGATATCGCACCAGCAGATATTTCTGTACATGTTGATTAGATTACATCAGCGTACAAATGTTGGTCGGTGTTTGTCTATCATGCTAACATATATATTTATTTACAAAGACAGTGCAGATAAATTTTTATTGATACGTTTTTGTAACGATATCCCATAGTCGATATCCCATTGTCGTATATCCACTATAAATCACATTAGCTCAAGATATACATAACAAAAAAATGTTTACCAAAGTGAGAGAAGAGGCTGAAAACTGGTAAAAATACATAACTGTGAGCATTCGGTCCAAACAGTGATGGAGGTAATGGCTTAACTGAGAAGAAACACAAAAGTTAGGAATATTTATTCTCAATGTCAAATTTATTTCTATACAAAAAAACTGCAACCCCAGATCTCACGTCAAATTTTTACAGTGCTTAAGAAACAAATATTCTACAGTAAAAAGACGTTTGAGGAAAGAGAGAGAGAGAGAGAGAGAGAGAGAAAAAACGAGTGATAGAATGAGAGATAGATGGAGAGAAAGGGAGTGAGCAATAGAGAGAGTGAGATAGGGAGAAGTAGAGAGAGAAAGAGAGAGAGATGGTGAAGGAGAGAAGGAGATATTGGAAGAGAGAAAGAGTGAGAGAATGAAAGAGGGAGAGATAGACAGGGGGGGGGGGAGAGAAAGAGAACAGTAAAATGGTCATACTCAAACATGTCTTGTACATGGGACACGTTCTCTGTTGTCTGGAAATTCCTTTTAAGGGGATTCGATCCTATTCAAACATGTCTTGCACATGGGTATATTGGAAGAGAGAAAGAGTGAGAGAATGAAAGAGGGAGAGATAGACAGGGGGGGGGGAGAGAAAGAGAACAGTAAAATGGTCATACTCAAACATGTCTTGTACATGGGACACGTTCTCTGTTGTCTGGAAATTCATGTTAAGGGGACTCGATCCTACTCAAACATGTCTTGCACATGGGACACGTTCTCTGTTGTCTGGAAATGCATGTTAAGGGGACTCAATCCTACTCAACCATGTCTTGTACATGGGACACGTTCTCTGTTGTCTGGAAATGCATGTTAAGGGGACTCAATCCTACTCAAACATGTCTTGTACATAGGACACGTTCTCTGTTGTCTGGAAATGCATGTTAAGGGGACTCAATCGCATATATGATGCACATAAAACATAAGGAAACACCTGTAAATTATGGTTATGAGGCAGTTCTACATCATGCTTAAAAACCAGGTGTGCATTAATGTTCTTCCATCTCTGCAAACATGTCAAATATAGACGTATCTAAAGGCTTATTTAAATGCGTACCATAGGGCCTATCTAAAGGCGTATCTAAAGGCCTATTTTAAGGCCTAACTATAGGCCTATCTAAAGGCATATCTAAAGGCCTATCTGAAGGCGTATCTAAAGGCGTATCTAAAGGCGTATCTAAAGGCCTATCTGAAGGCGTATCTAAAGGCGTATCTAAAGGCGTATCTAAAGGCGTATCTAAAGGCGTATCTAAAGGCGTATCTAAAGGCGTATCTAAAGGCGTATCTAAAGGCCTATCTGAAGGCGTACCTTAAGGAATGTCTAAAGAAATCTCTTATCCTAACCATAACGACATAATCTCGTGTTTGCATTGTTCAGAAATGAAAAAAAATAAACCTCACAGGCTGATAATGTCTTTAATGCAATAAATTTGAATGTAAAAATCACGTTAGCACGGAGAAATCAATATTGATGAACGGGGAACAAGGAAAAAAAATAAAAATAATAAAAAAATAAAGAGAATGATTAAAGAAAAAAAAATATGTAATGAAACGGAACAAAACAATAAATAGCCTTCTGTGACGTGATGTAAGGATATATCTACTATTCACAAACCATCAAATTAATTCCTACATAATATGATGTCAGACTGATGGCGGTATTTGTGTTGCGATAAATTTATTAAAAAGACCCCCACGACACGGGTTTATAATATAATTATGAATCGAAACAAGGCTCTATAAAAAAAAAATTACGAGCTGTAACACCCTGGAGTTATAGTGGCTCCAACTCGTTCTGTATTGGATCTCCGAACCTGTATGCTTTGCGCCCCTGACTCTTTTGCGTGTATTACGTCTCTGACCCCTCGAGCGTGTTATGCGTCTCTGACTCCCTGCGGGTGATGCATCTCTGACACTTTGCCTGTTATAAGTCACCGAATCCGAGATTGTCATCTGGCATCTGCGATTATTCTAAGCCCCTGGAAGCATACGAAGGAAGAACCAAAAACCATGAGGATTACATTTTTTTCTTTCGGATTTCTTCAAAACTTTATGTGTGATAATTTTTTTAAGGGGGGGGGGGGGGGGGGGGGAAGGGTGGAGGGGGTCAGCTTTGATGGTAATTTCTTAATTTCTTTGTCTGACATCCGGGTNAAAAAAAAATATGTAATGAAACGGAACAAAACAATAAATAGCCTTCTGTGACGTGATGTAAGGATATATCTACTATTCACAAACCATCAAATTAATTCCTACATAATATGATGTCAGACTGATGGCGGTATTTGTGTTGCGATAAATTTATTAAAAAGACCCCCACGACACGGGTTTATAATATAATTATGAATCGAAACAAGGCTCTATAAAAAAAAAATTACGAGCTGTAACACCCTGGAGTTATAGTGGCTCCAACTCGTTCTGTATTGGATCTCCGAACCTGTATGCTTTGCGCCCCTGACTCTTTTGCGTGTATTACGTCTCTGACCCCTCGAGCGTGTTATGCGTCTCTGACTCCCTGCGGGTGATGCATCTCTGACACTTTGCCTGTTATAAGTCACCGAATCCGAGATTGTCATCTGGCATCTGCGATTATTCTAAGCCCCTGGAAGCATACGAAGGAAGAACCAAAAACCATGAGGATTACATTTTTTTCTTTCGGATTTCTTCAAAACTTTATGTGTGATAATTTTTTTAAGGGGGGGGGGGTGGTGGGGGAAGGGTGGAGGGTGTCAGCTTTGATTGTAATTTCATAATTTCTTTGTCTGACATCCGGGTAGGATGTACGGTCCCACAATAATATGGACGGGGATATATACCGTTTGTATACCGCATTGCATTGACAGCTCATCTTTATCAGTAGAGTTGATTTGAAAATTTTATACATTTTGAAAAATGTATTGTTTTAAAATTTCAAAATAAACTTTCTTTTTTTTGAAAGAGTCAAGATTTTTGAAGATGACTAAGCCTTAACTATTATTTTCTTTTAAATTGCGTGAGTGTCTCTCGGGTGAAATATAGGTCGTCTTGACCTCGATCACGTTCTGGGAAAACATCAAAAAGTCGGAGCAAAGAATGGAAGGTTAGTAAAATAAATCTTTAGAAAATGGAAGGAAAAAAAAAGTGTTTCACTTAGCGCAGCTAAAGTAGCTTCAACGAGCTGTGCTAACAATGCAGTGGCTTCTTTGAGCTGTGTTAACAATGCAGTGGCTTCTTTGAGCTGTGCTAACAATGCAGTGGCTTCTTTGAGCTGTGCTAACAATGCAGTGGCTTCTTTGAGCTGTGCTAACAATGCAGTGGCTTCTTTGAGCTGTGCTAACAATGCAGTGGCTTCTTTGAGCTGGGCTAACAATGCAGTGGCTTCTTTGAGCTGTGCTAACAATGCAGTGGCTTCTTTGAGCTGTGCTAACAATGCTGTGGCTTCTTTGAGCTGTGCTAACAATGCAGTGGCTTCTTTGAGCTGTGCTAACAATGCAGTGGCTTCTTTGAGCTGTGCTAACAATGCAGTGGCTTCTTTGAGCTGTGCTAACAATGCAGTGGCTTCTTTGAGCTGTGCTAACAATGCAGTGGCTTCTTTGATTTTACTTTTTCTTTTCTTTTTTTTTTTTTACCGCAAAAAAATATTTAAAAAAATTAAACTGTTGGGGGTGGGGGGGCTGACCTTGGGGTCCTGACCTGAGGGTGCTGACCTGAGTGTACGGACCAGGGGGGGGTCTGACCTAGGGATACTGACCTGTGGGTGCTGACCGGGAAATATTAGTCTGGGATGCTGACCCGGGGATGCTGACCTGGGGGTGCTGTCCCGGGGGATGCTGACCTGAAGGTGCTGACCTGTGGGTGCTGACCGGGAAATGCTAGCCTGGAATGCTTACCTGGATTGCTGACCTGGGAGTGCAGACCCGGGGGACGCTGACCTGATGGTGCTGACCAGAGATGCTTGCAGATCTGAGCTACGAAGCGGCATTCCAATACTGAGACCGAATATAAAAATGGGACCACCAGCTGAACGCTGTAATGCTTCCTGTCTTCAGGAGGCAGTAGCCAACGTTTCTAGTGGCATAAAGAAGCAAACCATGAAATCCTCCATTAGTGCTAGCACTCGAAACGGAGTAAGGCATGTACTGTCACTGTTGAGCAATGACGTCCTCATCGTCAAAAGTGGCACTACAGCCCATGTAGGGCCCTGGCCTGTTCCACCACATCCTTCCACTCGGAGCGATCCATGGCTTTCCGTCTCCATGCTCAAACCCCCAACTGGTGTAAATCTGCATCCACATCATCAATCCACTGCCATTGTTGAGCAATGACGTACTCACCCATATTCCAACAAAAGAAGAGTATTTCGTCAGTTATTTCTTCAAGTAAAGAAACTGATGGCGTCATATCAACTGAAATGAAATAGTTTGTAGTCTTAGTTATGTCATATCATTTGAATATCTTGTTTTTTTTAAAAATGTATTTTCTGCTTTTAGCTTTCTTCGTTATTTATTCTCCCTTTGTATGTTTCATTAAGATTTTGAGACCCACTGACTTAAAGAACATTTTTGTTTTATTACATTCATTTTTTTTTACAAACATTTCAATGAAATCAGCTGAGTGCCCACGTGATGTTTGGAGGAATGTCTTCTGTGTAAATATTTGATAGCTTCCTGTTCCACAAGCAAACTTTGGCAAACATATTTTGCAACACTCTCTTTTTTTTCGCGAAGAACACCTCCCTTCCAAAACCACTTGTCACCTCTTGTATACATTAATCTCATTGAATACATTTTATAAGAAAAAACATTTAAAAACTTTTGTTCTAATATTTATTTTTGTTAACATTAGCTTGTTCAATTAAAAAAAAATTATTGTCTTTTCAGATATCACTAGGATATGTAGATGATAAATGTGTTTTTACTGGAACATGACATATACCCTTTGAGCAGACGTTAACCAGAAGTACATGTGCCAATTTCCTTTGCAGAATGCTTTGAACTCAAATCAAAACTCCAGAAAAGTACATCTATTATTGTCAGGAGTGACATAATCTTCAACCTTCACAGAAATCTCTACACATTCGTGTTCCATTTTCGATCTGATATTCGAAGTCGGGGATTCGCTGAGCCGATCTAACACGTCACTTCCGCCCGTATTTCTCGCGCCAATGTCAAAGGGGACATAACATTGGAAACGGAAATGCGTCGTTTATTTCTAGAGTTTAGCAAAGGGACATCCGTATATCACCCTGGTTTTGGACACTGTTAAATGTTGTGTTTTCCCCCCTTTTACTTGCAAAGATTCTATCGTCTTCTCTCAGTTTCCATCTGCATGGCAAATTTCTAGTATTTCTTCGTAGCATGGCACATTTCTATCATTTCTTTATAGCATGGCACATTTCTATCATTTCTTTGTAGCTTGGCACATTTCTATCATTTCTTTGTAGCATGGCACATTTCTAGCATATCTTCTCAGTTCCCAGTAGCATGGCACATTTCTAGCATTTCTTCTCAGTTCCCAGTAGCATGGCACATTTCTAGCATTTCTAATCAGTACCCAGTAGCATGGCACATTAATAATAATAATAATAATAAAGTTCATTTCAAAAACACGCTTCATCCCCAAAGGCTCGAAGTGCGGTACAAAGTCAACAAAAAACAAATCTATAGTTTACCACATTTAAAACAAACGCAACACTACAAAAACTAAGTACAAGCATACAATGGCAAAGTCTTTCTAGCCATTTCAACCATAAGCAACACAGCCATTATGCATTAACTGGAAAATAATGTTGACAATCATCCCAGAAGGTGTTTGCGAAATAGATGTGTCTTTAAATCGGTTTTAAAGGACTCCAGTGTCTGGTTGTTTCTGAGATCGACAGGAAGGGCATTCCAAATTGTTGGACCAGCAAATGCGAAAGTGCGCTTTCCGTAAGTCTCAAGGCAAACACGTGGTGTCGAGAGTTTGCCACTATTGGATGAGCGGAGCTCTCTAGTGGGTACATAAGGCGTCAGCAGCTCTTTCAGATAGGACGGCGCCAGATCATGTAAGCAGCGGTAGCACAAAGTTGCGATTTTGTACTCTATGCGAGCACGGACCGGCAGCCAGTGCAGCTCTCTCAGAAGTGTTTTTGCATGATCAAACTTGCGTTTGCGGAGAACAATGCGAGCCGCATTATTCTGTGCTATTTGAATTTTATCCAGGAGCGTAGCTGGAAGACCCACCATAAGAGCATTGCAATAGTCCATGCGTGATAGCACAAATGCAGACATCAGCCTCTTTGTTGCATCAATTGTTAGGAAGGGCCTGATGTGACTAATCCTGCGCAGCTCTAGAAAAATCGCCTTGCATAGCATGTTAATATGACTTTCAAAAGTTAGTCTTCCATCTAGGTAGACACCCAGGTACCGCACTGTTTGAGCTAACTCAATACGCACACCTGAGAGAGTAATGGATGTAGTGTTATTTGCAGATTTTTGCTTCTGAGCGGTCGCGATGGGGAGCAGCTCAGTCTTATCATCATTTAATTTGAGCTTGTTTATGGTCATCCAGTGCTTAACCGACTCCATTGTCTTCTGTGTCATACTGAGCAGCTGAGGGAACTGAGAAGGGATCACGGATTGATGAAGTTGTGTATCGTCCGCGTACATGTGATACAACATGTCAAACTGCCTGATCTCTGCGCCCAGGGGCTGAATGTACATCGTGAAAAGCACCGGGCCTAGGACCGAGCCCTGGGGTACTCCGAATTCGATATTAGATTTCTTCGAAGTCAAGCGAAATACATTGCTAGCATTTCTTCTCAGTTCCCAGTAGCATGGCACATTTCTAGCATTTCTTTTCGGTTCCCAGTAGCATGGCACATTGCTAGCATTTCTTTTCGGTTCCCAGTAGCATGGCACATTGCTAGCATTTCTTCTCAGTTCTAAGTAGCATGACACATTTATAGCATTTATTAATAACAGTTAACGGTAGCCTTGCTCATTGTTAGAATTTCTCCTCAGTTTTTAGTAGCATGGCACGTTTCTAGCATTTCCTTTCGTTTCCCAGTAGCATGGCATATTTCTAGCATTTCTTCTCAGTTCCGAGTACCATGGCACATTTCTAGCATTTCTTCTCAGTCCCCTGGAGCGTGGCACATTTCTAACATTTCTTCTCAGTTCACAGTAGCATGGCACATTTCTAACATTTCTTCTCAGTTCCAAGTACCATGGCACATTTCTAACATTTCTTCTCAGTCGCCTGGAGCGTGGCACATTTCTAACATTTCTTCTCAGTTCCTAGTAGCATGGCACATTTCTAACATTTCTTCTCAGTTCTTAGCATACTATATTGTTAGCATTTCCTGTCAGTTTCTACCGACATGGAAAATTCTGAAATTCCTTTTCAAGTCACACCTAGGTCTGGTGAATTAATTTTAACAAAAAAATGATTTACAGGGTAGCGATTAAAACACAATAAAATTATTCGCATGTCAAACATTTTAACACTGTAGAAGAGAATTCATAAACTTGCATAATTTCCACAAGAATTCATTCCCAATGTCTTATTATTTTATATAATCACTAATATAAATAAAATTCACAATTTTACAAAGCTGCAAGCCTGCAATTTCTTTTTACTGTTTATTTTTTTATATTGTACTTTAAACCAATTGCTTTAAGTTCTAATGATCTTTTCTTTTTGTCAGAGACTTGTGCCCGTTCTTATTCTTTTCTTCCATTTTTTAAGTATAGACGTGACACACATTATATATTATATAAATTGAATTTATAATTATATTGATGTTTTCTTTTGTTGTACTGATGAAGGCATTTGCAGAAATGTTAGAATTTTAATTTTGTCTTATAATTGAAGCTTGACAAAATATTATTAAATTATATTGTTTTATTTTGCAGAGATGTTAGAATTTTAATTTTGTCTAATAATTGAAGCTTGACAAAATATTATTAAATTGTATTGTTTTATTCACAAAAATTGTTGTGTTTTATATCTGACGAATTTTTATAGGGTATACTATCTCATTATCAACTCGTCAGCTGGGGTAACTGGCCTGCACAGGGCCTCCTGCTTAAGCTTCAATGAAAAATTCTATAGTTATGCCATTTTGTTTTATGTTCTTTTATTATTGGACTAATGATTCAGAGAAAATTCCCCTTTCACTCAATTTAGGAAAGGTTAAATATTATTCTTGAATTTCAAGAAAGATTTATACTCAATTTTGATTTTTTAAAACTTTGATAAGCTTTATTAATATACGTAGCCTAGGCTACATTGGTAAGCTTTTACGTGGAATGGTGAATCTTGATCGAAAGTTGAAAACAAAACCTTTATAATCCAGACTGAAATAATTGCAGGTCAGGATCTAAATAAAATATCTGACTATATCTCCGGGAATTTTCCATCTCATTTTAATGAGGCATTTGAAAAAGTCAACTTAAATATCTATCAAACGATTTTTGATAAGGGACCACTAATTAGGTGTTAACTTTAAAATAGCCCTAGTGACCTGTGTCTCTCTCTCTTTTTTTTTTTTTTTTTTTTTTTTTTTTTTTTTTTTTTTCTCCTTTCCTTTTTTTTCTTTACGGGTTTTGGTTTTTTGTTTTTTTTTTTTTTTTTTTTTTTTTTTTTGACTTGTCTTCTTTCCTCCTTTCCATTTAATGACTAACGGGCTACGGTTTTTAGTTTCAGATTATTTTTTTTTTGTATGGCATATCTTTTAACATGTAGATATATTCTTTAATTTATGGTCGCCCAATCTAAATGTTTTCGATTATGATGATGTATGAGGATTTATCCCCCCCTCCTTTTCTTTTTTAAATTTACTTGTTTAAACATTTTCTAAAATGAGATGAGTTCTCTCACAACCTGCTGGACACAGTGAACTGAGCGTAAATTTTCACTGACATATTTACGGAAGTGATCCGAGGGAAAACTCCGAGCAATATAATCGACAGACATAAAAATACAGATAAACAGATACACCGACATATAACCGGACCGATATATGCAGATAGGCTGAATATGGGCAGATGATATGGATATGAATGGACGACAGGATAAACGGATGGATGGGAAAATGCATGGATGGTTGGATTGGTTTTTAGCAATTATTTAAAACTCCTGTTCATTCGTAAATTTTTAAAAAAATTGTTTTTGTTTTGTAATTGAAGCGCCAACTCAAGTTAAAGATACCATTTAATTAATTTTTTTAAATTTGTCAATCAATAATTTTTTTTCTATTATTATTATAAGTTTAGAAATATGATTATCAATTCCGTGCACTGTGTAATGAATCGCCCATTAACTCCAAATTATCAGAGCTGAAATTCGTTCCCCCCGAAATAGCCATCATTCCATTTCGTCTAAATCTTAAGGGAAATAGGGTTAAGCAAATCAATTTTACGCTACGCTAGGCAATATGGGAGGCAGCCCCATGATATGATCTTCTAGAGTCGCGGAGAAAACCTTTTATTTTGTTCATTCCGTGGGAAGCCTTCAATTTCAGATTTTGTTAAAAGAATTTTTAAAAAATAATTTGTATGTATATTTTTTTTTACATTGACGTGGAAACAAACCTTAATTATTATCGAGCTTAATTTTTTATATTTTTTTATGTTTCTGGTTGATTCTTATGTAAAAATGATTCAAGATTATTGTTATCTTGTTATCTCGATTAAATAAAATAACTTACAAGAAATTTCACGACTTGACGGAGTTTATATTTAAAAACTTTGTTACTTTAAGTCAACGATAACTTCAAGAGTATTTCTAGCCTTGATTACAACTACAGATTATGTCTTGTCTTGATTAAAACTACAGATTACTGCCTAGCCTTGATTAAAACTACAGATTATATCCTGTCTTGATTAAAACTACGGATAATGTCTTGTCTTGATTAAAACTACAGATTATGTCTTGTCTTGATTAAAACTACAGATAATGTCTTGTCTTGTCTTGATTAAAACTGCAGATAATGTCTAGTTTGATTAAACCCACGAATTGGCTGAAGTCTCAGTTGTACGTCATGAATCAATGGAGACCACGGCTCATAGTATACCAGAAGACTTAATACCTACACAAATGTTTGTTTAACTGGCCGTCCATAAAGTCAATCACGCTATTTTTAACATTACATTACCATCTCGACCACCGCCCCTTTTTTTTTTTTTTACAATCTGTCACAAATTTTTCCCCCCATCTCCCTTCCCTAAGTATGCCACGCTTCAAAGAATCGCTATTAAAATTAAACAGTGCTAAGTGACATCTTCTTTGAGACTACATCAATCCCAACAGCTAGTGAAGAATCACTGGAAATTTCTGCTGTGATATGAATGTTAAGGACAAAATAAAATTTTCACGTCAAATATGCCCCCACGCCTTTTTTTCCGCAGTTCCCCAATCTATCACACTTTCTTCGCCCCCCCCCCCCCCCCCCCCC